>JAJIBD010006861.1:0-99348 GCA_021461705.1 Cryptotis parvus | reverse complement strand
CACGGATGAACATGAGAGTATCATGCTGAGTGAAATCAAGCAGAAGGAGAAGGACAAATCAAACAGAGAATGATTTCACTCATTTGTGGAATATTAAAAAAAAAACCAGTATGTGAAAAATATCCAGAAACATAGAAACAAGGTCCAGGAGGACTGGTCTATGGTATCAGGGAGTTGGGGAGGTGCAGTTAGGAGAGAGAAGGGAACCACTATGACAATGATAGTTGAAAATGATCACTCTGGACAAAAACTGAGAGCTAAAAAAAGGGTAAAGTGAGATGCATGATACCCTTTCAGTAATAGTAATGCAAATAACAGTGCCTAAAAAGGAAAATGAGAGAGAGAGAGAGAGAGAGAAAAGGAGTGTGTAGGAGGAAGAAAAGGAGGAGGAGGAGAATAAGGGAGGGGGAGGGCCTGCCGTAGAGGTAGACTACAGGGACAGGGGAGGGAGAAGGAAACTGGGCACACTGGTGACAGGAAATAAGCACTGGTGAAGGGGTGTTGGAACATTGTATGTCTGAAATCATGAACAATGTGTAACTGTCTCTCACAGTGATTAAATAATTAAAAAATTAGAAAAAAGATCGTATTTAAAATTACTAGGACATAATCTCTCATTAGGTGGCAGCACTATCTAGTTTGTTCTTAAGAAATTTTAAAAGTTTAGATTTTCAGATAGTTCCCCAATAAACAATATGCTACTCATTTTGATGTGTATTTTAAATTTAAAGATCTAATGTAAGGAACCCTGGGGTAGGAAGAACAATAATTGGCCAAGCTTCTGTTTCTTTACATAGAGTGATGGTTGTTGAGTATGACTACTTTCACATGACATATAATTACTTACTAGACAAAAATTTCTAGCCAACTACATGGTTGCTTGTCATAGAAGCTGTCTTATAGTGCTAAAATAGATTAAATAGTGTTAAATTATTTTCCAAATCTGCTTCAAGTGATATTAGCTAACTGCATTCAACTTGTAGCTGGAAAATTCAACCGCTGAAAATTTAATGGTCAGCTGGAAAATTCAAGAACCCCCCAAGACACGTCAATTATTCCCTATATAGCTTTTCTTTACATACATATAGAACTTGTCACATCTCCAAATAGGATATCTAAGACTCAGAAGATAACATATTCCAGCTTTAAATATATCTGTGCATTGATTTGATCTGAAAAGTAAAATTAATTTACTTTTGGAATTAGCTTCTTAATTTTCATTGTTAAAATAAATTAAGGTGTCCAGACTTAAATTAAAAAAAAATATTTTTAACTTCACAAAATATTTTCCAAAGTAACAATGACTTCTATTTTTTTAAACACAAAAAACATTATTTTGGAGAAATGTTCTTGGAAGGAAAAAAGAATTTTTTACCTTAAAATTATAAAAACATTAGGCCTCTTCAGTTTCTTTCCTTCCGCTATCTCCCTCCCATCCTTCTTCCCTTCTTGATATAGTAATTGGAAATCAGAGATCCATTTTGTGTTCAAATATTAAAAGTTTCTGTAGAATTTCCTAGAGTGTTTGGGAAATATTTGCTTGAAAATTGGTGAATGAAGATTACAATAGAAAATATTCAATAGTGCATAATTATGGCTGAAAAGTATACACGAATCAATTATATATTAGCTGATTGATATTAGTTAATTATTTTCCTTTTATTTTAAACACCGTGATTTACAAAGTACAAAGCTTTCTCGTAATTCAATTGTTAGAAAGACTTCATTGTTCAGCACCAGTTCCACCACCAGTGTGCCCCAACCACCCACCAGAGACCCCTACTCATCCTCCATCCCTTGCATGCTCCTACAGCTCATATAAGGGAATGGTATTGAAAAAGCTTGCATGCAAGCCTGGCAAGCTGCCCTGTTTTATTTGATATGCCAAATACCAGTAACAATTATATTAGGTCATTCTCATGACCTAATATAATGGTTTGAGGCTCTTTATGTTCCTGGAGCGAGCAGATGCCCCTGGCTCTACTGGCATGAGACAGGACATATGGAATATTACTGGTGCCCGCTCTAGCAAATAGATGATCAATGGGAGGATAGTGATAGTGATAGTGATCTTATGAGAAAATGAAGATGCAAAATTTTCTTTGAGAATTAGAAAATATGGAAAGTATTCAGTGATATTTATAACCCCTTATACTTAAACTTTGATGGTACTAAAATATTTATCTCTCAGATTCAGTGTACTTGTAAAATTCTAAAATACATCACTTGTATCACTTGTCTTCCCATTGTTCATAACTTTGCTCAAGTAGGAACCAGTAACGTCTCCATTTGTTGGGAATGAGATCCATTATTATTACTGTTTTTGGCATATCAAATACACCACAGGTAGCTTTCCAGGCTCTGCCATGGCTCTGGGTTCACCCAGGGGCCCAGTATTTTCTATGTCAGACCATCAACCATCCAGGGCCCAAGGGGCAGAGCCCTGGGTGTTGACAAGCCTGCCTCCTGTCTGCCACCTGCCAATGCAGCTGGGCACCGCAGCCCCACCTGCAACACCTTGAGTGTTATTTAGTGATCAAACAAGGTAAATTAGAAAACACAGAAAAAGAGCAAAGAGTTAGTATAGTGGGTAGGGAGCTTGCTTTGCATGCAGCCGACTGAGGTTTGATCCCTCAAACTCCGCCAGGAGTGATTCCTGAGCATGGAGTCAAGGGTAAGCCCTGAGCACTGCCAGGTGCACCACCTCCCTACACCCTGAAAAAAAACAGGTATACAGAGGTGATATATGAAGGGATCAAAACTGAAATGAAATAAAATGTAGGTGCCTGAGCACAGCGGGTAGGGCATTTGCCTTGCACGTGCCCAACCCGGTAAATAAAATACAAAGCAGTAGTTAGAAAGTTGATTTGATTATTTAGGTTTACAGGCCGGTGAGTACAGGAATTAAGACAGTTGACTTGCATACAGAGATTCCTGTTCAATCCCCAACACCATATCTGGTCCCCAAGCACTTCCAGGAGTGACCCTGAGCACAAAATCAGGAGTAAGCCCTGAGCAAATTCAGGTATGGCCCCAACCCAAAACATAAAAGCAATTTAGATTGTTTTTCTATCACTGCTAAGGATAATACTTGTTGACATAAAGCAATACTAATTAATAGGATATTTATATCCTAAACTAACAAAGGCTAGTATCTAAGATATGCACAGCATTTACAGAACTCAGTAACAACACAAAACATTCCAATTTAAAAATAGAGAAAAGAACTGAACAGACACCTCTCTAGAGAATATATAAAGATACATGAAAAATGCTTATCATTTATTAGGGAAACAGAAAAAATGACAATAAGATCATTCCTCACACTATGAGAATGCATTTTGCCAGTTTTTCTCCCAACTTTACCAAGAGGCAAAATAATTTCACAGTCACAAATGGCCTTACAACAAAGGTACTTAATTTGTAATTCTTTGTCCATCTATAAACTCAGCAGTGGGTCAAGTCCTCAACTCTGATCTTTCTTATGATACCTATTCCACTTTTTCTTTTTGGTTCTGGGGCCATACCCAGTGGTGCTCAGGGCATGCTCCTCGTTCTCTGCTCAGTGATACTCTTGGTGGTGCTCAAGGGACCATCTATGGAGCCAAGGATTTAGCACAGATCAGGCACAATAAGGCAAGTGTCTTACCCCCGTACTCTCAGCTCTTCCTCTTTCATTTTAAGACTCTCATACTTATAATGAATATACCTGGGCAATACGGGATATTATACACATCTCAAGGTCCTTAATCACATTTGTAAAGTCACTTTTACTATATAAAGCAATGTCTCCATTATTCTGAGAATTAGGTTGTGAATATTTTTTCTGTTTTACAGTCCTACCTTTTCAACCTTCACTGACATTCTTCCATGAGTTTCAATCATTCTTTGAATCTTTCTACCTGCCACCTTGCCCTAGAAGTAAACACATTTCTTTTTTTGTTTTAACATCCCACTTTGACACCAACTTATATTTTGCTGAACAACACTCCCTCAAAAAATACAGTGTTTGAAAATAATACTATTTCCTATAATCCTCTAATCTCTCAATCATCTGGTGTGGGTGAGGCATCTCTCAAGTGCAGGGCTCTCTAGAAGTTGCTGACCTCATTACTTCCAACTGGGCAATAAATCCTTTCTTGAAGATTAATCTGAAATCCATATACTTTGTTTATTACAGTATACCACTTATTCCACATAGCTCTGTTTCCATTTTTATAGAACATACAGGATTTGAGGCTTTCTTTTCCTGAGAACACAGAAGGAGGTGACACAAACTGGAATATCCCCCGTGAATGTAGAACTTCGTCCAGCTCTCCCTTCTTAGAAATTCTGTATGTATCTCACTTTCTATTATCACCTTTTGGGGTCCCCTTGACTTACTTAGTATTAAAACACAGGTCGTCATTCACAGATGGACCTATACTCTGCCATTACACTATTTTCAAGTTGGTGTCTCAATGCCTGAGTCAACTGTGTAACCTTCTCCTAATTATCAATTAAGGATTCCTGGCAAGATGATGACTCCTTTTCTTACCTGATGGTATCTGAATACCAAGAATCCAAAGCATCCATATGGTAATTGAAGCTTCAAAGCTATGCTTTCTACATAATTTTTACTGTTAGCCATCAAGACTTCTCATTACTTAGAGTTCAGTGTTGTGAAGACAGAAGAGGGAACTTCTGCTTCCATTCCTTGATATGTATATTCAGTGTTTTTGTATTAGGGCAAATGTCACATAAAGCTATATTAATGCCAATGCATGTAATCCAACTTGATGTATTGTATTTGCTCCATGTAGGGTACTAACAGAAACACAGTGCTTTTCATTTTGTGCTCAGGCATTACTACTTTGGGATTAGGGGCGTACTAGAGATGGATTTGGTATTAGCAGCAAGCAAAGAGATTCTTCTCTTAGTCCCCAAGATCACTTGCCAGAAGAAATCTGTTTGCTGTAAATCTGAAATGCTGCTTCCATCTAGCAGTTTTTCCTCCTTTAACATTTTCCCTGACTCTACTGATGAAGAAAATATATTTTCTTCTGGAGGAAAAAAATAGCAAAATTCATAACCAATAAAGGTCATTAAGAACCTGAAGAGGATGCCTTTCCACTGAACTAAAGTAAATTTAGAAATATGAAGAGAATGAGAAGCTCAAGGTACACATGTGTACAAAACAAATCATGATTGCCTTGAGCAACTCATACTAAACGTGATTATTTCTCTAATTGTCTCAAGTCTTTCAAACCTTCATTTTGCTGGGTAATTCTTAAGAGTGGGCAAACAGCAATTCCTTTTTCCAATCTCTTTAATTCTTAAATACTTGAAAAAATTTTCCCCAGTGCACACCCCACCCCCTAAATTCAGCCTAAAACATCTGACCTCACTAGGAAAGATAATCTGAGAAAAAATTAGGCCTTTCTTCTTTATTAGAATGAGTAATACAGGCTAGGAAGAGTGAAGAAAGTAATGCTAGGATGGATAAAAAGTGAATGCAAATCCAAAAAATAAATGTACAGCATTTGGTTTTTATTTCATGAAGAAACTGCCAATATTTGACAAATACACTTACTTAGCCACAAGGCATAATTCTAGACAGGAGGGTGAAAAGCTATTTCTCAAAATAGTCTATCAGAAAAGAGGGGAATTTATCTAACGAGGGATTTTTTTTTGTTTTGTTTTTAACAAAACCAGTAACAATTATAGACCTGATTCCCATAGCCTGAAGGAATGGTCTGAGGCTGTTGGTGTTCGGGAGCTAGCGATGACCTTGGGCTACACTAGCATGTGACAGGACATATGAAGATGTTACTACTGCCCACTGGAGCAAATGGATGAACAATGGAAGACAAGTGATACAAGTTTTGTTACGTTCTTTAAGCCATCAATTAAAGTCTTCTCATAGTTAACCTGTTTTCAGACTGCTTTTTTTTGATGATCACAGGGGAAAGCCTGTGGCATGCTGCTCTCAGCCAACTTTCCAGAGGTATTGGGATGAGCCAAAGATTCAGAGCATTTGGCTAGTTGGCACAGGAAGAGGAATGATAAAAACCTGCCAGCAGTTTGTCACTGTATAGGGTGTTAACTAAGGAAGAGGTTGATGGCTTAGGAAACAGTGAGGCCAAAATCTAAGTAGATGCTGAGGAATGTATCCACTGTACCTTAATGAGCTACTGGCTCAAAACTACTACATAATAAACAACATAGCTTCCAGTATGTCGGTATGTAATACCGACTGCCTCTTGCTTGTACTTATCAGTTCAACTAAATGGCTTTGTTGAACTTGGTTGGGAAAATCTATGTATCTGGTGGCAGACAGGATACCAACCAATCAAGGTAGGATTCAACTAGGGTGACCATAGTACCTTGGCTTTGCTCTGCCTCAATGATCCTCCAATATACTGATGTAGAAATGCATATGCTAACAATAGAAGCACAAGTAAAAATATGGGTATACATTGGATCTTTGGGAATATATATGGTCCAATGCAGAATGAGGACACACCACAGCAGCATGAAAAGAATCCTGAATAAGGAATATTGGGGCCAGAGCAATAGTTCAGAGGGTAGGGCCGTTGCCTTGCACAAGACCGACCTGGATTCGATTCCCCAGCATCCCATTTGGTCCCACAAACACAGCCAGAAAAATTCCTAAGTGCAGTGCGAGAACTAACCCCTGAGCATTACTGGGTATGACCTAAAAAGAAAAAAGAAAGAATAAAGAATTAAAGCCATTTTGCCCTTATAATTCCATAGGAAAAAATGACTAGTCAATTGATTGATTACACTAATAATATTTTAGGGCAAGAATCTGAGATTTTATCTGACCATAGTTAGGCCCTTATTATTAGGTTATTTTTTAAATATTTTATTATACCACCATGAGATATACAATTACAAAGATGTTCATGTTTGGGTTTCGGTCACACAGTGTTCCAGCACCCATCCCTCCACAAATACCCATTTCCCACCACCAAATCCCAGATTTCCTCCTCCCCTCCCTCCCCTAGCCCGACTCTATGGCAGGTTCTTTATCTCTTTTCTCTTTCTCTTTCTCTCTTCCTTCTCTTACATATTGTGGATTGTAATACATACACATAGAGGTTATCATGTATATCTTTTTGCCTCTATTTAATGCTCAGTTCTAGGTTGGTATTAGCACTTTCAACAGTTATTAGCACACTGTTCCCTTCTCTCTGTTACCTAACCTCTGACTCCCATACGTGTGTGTTCATTTCTACTTTGACAAGACTTCCTGATCCATGTATCGCGACATTGGATATTGGCATAATATGTGTGTATGTATATATATGTATATATGTAAACATATGTATATTTATGTCATGCAAATAAATGCAGTGATTCTATATGTCTTTTTTCCTTTTTTGGCTAATTTCACTCAACATGATCCTCTCCATATCCATCCAATAATAGGCGGAATTTAATGACATCATTTTTCCTAACAGCTGCATAGAAATCCATTGTGTAGATGTACCAAAGCCATGTGTGTGTGTGTGTGTGTGTGTGTGTGTGTGTGTGACGCAAATAAATGCAATAATTCAATATCTGTCTCTTTTCTTCTGGCTAATTTCACTCCAACATGATCCTAACCTGTCCATTCATTCACAGGCAAATTGCATGACATCATTTTTCCTAACAGCTGCATAGTATTCCATTGTGTAGATGTACCAAAGTTTCTTTATCCAGTCAACAGTTCTCAGGCATACTGATTGTTTCCAGATTCTGGCTATTGTGAATAGTGCTGCTATGAAAATAAAAGTGCAGATGGTGTTTCCGCTATGTGTTTTTGGCTTCCAAGGGTATATCCCCAGTAGTGGTATGCGGCTAGGTCAAATGGGAATTCAATTTCTAGTCTTTGGAGGAATGTCATATTGTTTTCCAAAAAGGCTATACCAATTGACATTCCTCTTTTATTTCTTGGAGTATTGTCTTATAGTTTTCTTTGCACAGGTCCATTTCACACTTGGTTAAGCTGATTGCTAGGTATTTGATTTTCTGTGGCACAATTGCGAATGGATTTTTTTTAATACCCCTTTTTTTCTCTTTCAGTTATTTGTATATAGGACAGCCACTGACTTTTGGGTATTGATTTTGAACCCTACCACTCTACTATAGGTATCTGCTGTTTCTAGGAGCTTTTGGTTGGGAGTTTAGTGTTCTCTAGGTATATCATGTCATCTGCAAATAATGATAGCTTGATTTCTTCCTTGCCTATCAGGATGCCCTGAATGTCCTTTTCTTCTCTGATTGCTATGGCAAGCACAACCAGTACTATATTGAATAAAAGAGGTGAGAGTGGGCAACCTTGTCCTATCCCTGATCTTAAGGGAAGGCTTTCAGTTTTTCCCCATTGAGAATGATATTCGCTGTGGGCTTTTGGTAGGTTTTGACTATATTGGGGAAGGTTCCTTCGATTCCCATTTTCTGGAGGATTTTTATCATGAACGGGTGTTGGATCTTGTCAAATGCTTTCTGTGTCTATTGTTATGATCATATTGTTTTTTTTTTTTCTCTTACTGATATGTATTATGTTGATTGACTTGCAAATGTTGAACCATCCTTGCATTCCTGGGATAAGTCCTATTTGGTCATGATGGATAAACTTTTTGATGAGTCTTTGGATTCTATTTGCTAGTATTTTGTTGAAGATCTTAGCATCTGTGTTCATCAGAGAGATTGGTCTGTAATTTTCTTTGTGTTATCTTTCCCTGCTTTGGGCATCAGGGTGATATGTGCCTTGTAAAAGCTATTTGGGAGTGTTTCTGTTCCTTCCATTTCATGTAAGAGCTGAAAAGGACAGGCAGTAGGTCCTTCTAAAGGTATGGTAGACTTCACCAGTGAATCCATCTGGACCTGTGCTTTTGTGCTGGGCACTTTTAATTACTGTTTCAGTTTCCTCGATGGTGATAGGCTTATAAAGGTATTGAGGTCTTCTTGTTTCAGCCGTGGAAGGTTATAGGACTTCAGGAATTTATTCATTTCTTCTAGGTTCATACGTTTCATGGCATACAGACTCTCAAAGTAATCTCTGATGATCTTTTCGATTTCTGTGGTTTCCGTTATGATGTCCCCATTATAATTTCTGACTACGTTTATTTGGGTTCTCTCTTTCCCTTTCCTTACGAGTCTTCCAGTGGTTTATCGATCTTATTTATTTTTTCAAAGAACCAGCTATTAGTTTCATTACTCTTTTGGATTGTTTTTTTGGGTTTCTAGTTCATCGATTTCCTAAGTTTTATTATTTCCTTCTTTATGCCTGGGTTGGGCTCCTTCTGTTGGTCTTTTCTAATATTTTGAGCTGTGAAGTCAGTTTATGTGGACCCTTTCTTCTTCCTGTTGTATGCTTGCAGAGCTATGAACCTTCCTCTTAATACTGCTTTCGCTGTGTCCCACAAGTTCTGATATTTGGGATCTTCATTTTCAGAGAAACAAACAGATGCCACCTTAGCACGAGGATCTGTTGGGGCTCAATGCGGTTCCCAACAGATCTTGGAATTCAGCAGGGTAGATTCTGGGGTGATGACTGCCCCCCCACTCCCAACCAATGGAAAAGAAACAGAACCACAGGCTTCTTAATAGTCTGAGGCTCTACCACTTTATTCAAGTCAAGTCTGCTCTTTATCCTCATAAAAGGTTGGGGGTTGGTAGATGCAAGAGGCTATGGACTTTGACCCTAAAACAACAAAGGTGTAAAAGCCCTTACTATCTGGGGCAATATACCAGGGGACCTCCCCCAGTGATAGAAACCTGCCCTTGGAAAATATACCTGACCAGGACAGAGACAGAATTCCAGCTAAGGGCATATTGTTTACTCCTTTCCTTTGCTAGTATAACATTTACTTAATATTTCTAGTCATTCTGTATAAACACAGTAGAAATAAAGACATTTATCTATACCCTACACAAAGGATTAAGTTTAAGGGTGGCTTTACCTGGGGACATTTAGCTTTATATTACAGACTACAATCCTCAGGATTAATTAGTTTTATCTAACCCAAACGGGTCTAAAATCAGTTGCCTATCTTTGGATCAGGATGCTTGTTCCATGACCACGCTCTTAGCTTATACTGTTTGTGACACTTGACTGACCCATGTTGACCCAGGACAGCTTAGTAAAAGCTTGCCCTGAATGAATCCTGAGTCCCACAATGGAAGTCTTCTTTTTAGGATGTAAGGAACTAGAATCAATCTATGGGCAACTGAAGTTTTAAGTTAGGAAATATGAAAGATGCCCATGAGTTAATATTTCAGAGTTAATTAACTCCTATAACACAAAATGCATAACCTTAATTGCCTTCCTGTGTCTATACAAAAGGCTTTTGCTCTAACATGAGAATAAGCATAGGGTATACAAGAAAGAGAAAAATAACATTTCACTTACAATACAAAGCCCAGTGCTGGCAAGAGGAGACAGGAGCTGTTAACAAAGGGTAGTCCATGGCCACCTGCCCCTCGAGGTGTTGCAGGCGTGGTTGTGGTGCCCAACTGCGATGACAATGGCAGACAGGAGATAGGCTTGTCACACCCCCAGGGCTCTGTCCTGTGGGCCCTGGATGGTGAATGGTCTGACATAGGAAGAACAGTGCACAGGTGTGCACTGTTCTTAGATAACAAAAGAGGCTTAGATAACAAAGTAGGCTTCCCAGATCTTTCATATCTGTACAACATAATGATCATTGTAGTTGTAATAAACTGGGGAGGTGGATAGGGAATGAGGAACTGTCACATTAGAAATCACTACTGAATATACACATAGATAATTAAATCATAAACTGTAAGGCAAGTCACAAGGAGTAGAAGAGAGAGAAATACAGAGACAGAAATATAGAAAGATGGGAGACTCAGACGCACGAGGGAGAACTGCCATCCAGCAGTTATTCTCCCCTAGCTCAGCTGACCATGAGGCTCTCAGGGAGGCAAGATGGGTTTTGGGAGTGGACCCATCACTTCTGTAGGGCCTCGGAAGCAGCTGGATGAGACTCTCTCACCATAATAGCCACCATTATCACGGTCAGGACCCCACAGCTTATCAGAACCCACGCAAGAGAGATGCTGATTTCAAGACCAGATCAGAGCAGCTGAGTTCAAGCCCAGGTAGGTGGCTCTCATAGGCGGAAGTCACCAGGTGTTCCTGGAGATGGAGCTCGGGTCCCCATTCCCCCTCTCTGACCCGTCCCAGAGGCCCAGTGGCCCTGCCAACGAACTGCCTTAGGGCTCTGCGCCATGATGTAGAGACTCAGATGGATGGGGGGGGGGGGGAGAGCTGCCATTCGGCTCTCCCCTAGCTCAGCTGACCATGAGGCTCCCAGGAGGCAAGATGGGTTTTGGGAGTGGGCCCATCACCTCTGTAGGACCTGAGAAGCAGCTGGATGAGACTCGCTCACCATAATAGCCGCCATTTTTGTGGTCTGGACCCGGTACATCAAACTAGTAGAACCAATCTGTTTTAGAATATATTTCAATCTACAATGTGTAAGAAAGGGAAGCAAGAAGGAGAGAGAAAGGAGAAAAGAACCTGCCATGGAGGCAGGCTGGGGAAAGGGGAGGGAGGTGGGGCCATTGGTGATGGGAGATGGGAAGGGGTGGAGGGATGGGTGTTAGAACACCGTAGAACCAAAATTCAAACATGAACATCTTGTAATTGTCTATCTAATAGTGGTATAATAAAATATTTTTAAAAAAAAACACAAAGGGTAGTCCAACAGCAATCCTAGTCATGAGCAGCTAGACTGAGTAATTAAATGATGCACTCCAGACCCAAGTCTTTTTCTTGTTCCATTATGCTTTCTTTACCTGGTTCATTCAAAGCAGGTTCTTCTTGCTACTGGGAGCATAGATGTCACCAGCAGCTCTGGGATTTATCATGCTCAGTTCATAATTCCAAATAAGATAATAAAGAGTAAACATATATATTGGAATTACTATAGGTCAGATGCTCCTAAAAGCCTCTTGAATACAGTAACTCAATGAAACCTCACAGCAACTATGTATCTCGTGATTTAAAAACGAAAACTGATAAATAACTTATACAAGCAAGGAAAAGGAAAAGCTGAGACTCAGAGTGAGATAGTCCCATAATCTAAGTTTTAAGTGACTACAGCATATTATTTTTGAACATTAAACCCTATCTCCCTACAACAGCCATTACCTTTTATGTAAAAAGAATAATGTGTCATAAGCTTATCCCTGGATTAACCACTGAGCTGAAATGCTAAAATGTGTTATATGTTCCTTCCTATGGCAAGACGCCAACTTTCTAGCAATGTGTTCTTAAACATGATGACAAGCTCATGTAAAAAGCAACAAATATTAGTCATAGGTAACATGAACTTAAAGACTAGGGCTTGGAGCTACAATTCCAGCTCTGCTTATGTTTATCATTAATCTCAAGAAAATTACTTCCAGCAAGAAAATTCAGAACCCATCTACTTTCAAAAGAGGTAATAAAAATAGAAAGATATAAAAATCTCTAAACAAGTATATAACTATGTCTAATTTTTAAGATATAAATATAAGACACTTTCATATTAATGTTAGAATATAACTGTGATTAACCAAGTGCAGAGACAATGGCCTGAGCTCATGTTCTGCATGCAGGAGGCCAGGATTTGATCTCCAACACCAAAGCGATCCCATAAGTACAGGGGAAAATAACCTGTGAGAATGGATCTGGGAGCCGCTTCTGAAAACTACTACATATGGTCCAAAGGGGAGAAAAAGAAAAACGAAACACTGTGATATGATAAATGAGTAGATATCTTCTGAAATAAATTATCGGTAAACATTATCTCTAAAAATTTCATAAGATTTAAATTTCTTTTGAAAAACAGGTAAATGAAACCATTTTTCCAAGTGGTCTTACAGATTACATACAGAGATTTCCTAAGAATAAACATTCATTTATTTTTTTTAAGAAAATAAAATGATATAGTGGTATCTTAAAACTAGTGGATACGTTTTGTTGTTTCCCTCTCTCCAGAGCCTTTGGCATTCTTTATTAACTGGTACATAAATGAGTAGAAAAATAAAAGATTGTCATATTGTCCTTTGTAGTTCTCTTTTAATATATCAGTATGGTAGTCTACCAAGAAGTAGTAAATGGCTTCAATTGTGGAAAGGAAGGTATCTGGCTTTCCTTTTTGATGGCGCCAAAAGCAAGTTTTTCTTGTCTTCAATTCAACTTGTAACAGCCCTGCCAAAAAAAAAAAGAAAAGAAGAAAATATGCTTATATTTATTTACACTTAAGTTCCTAGGGTGTGACACAAATATGAGCTTTCATTAAGAATTATTTGGTGATAATATCCAAGGTCAAATGAAACAAGGATCAGGAGGTCTTGTCAAAGGTGATTATCAAAAACGTGTGGGAGTCCGAGGCTAGGTAAGACAGAGAATGGAACAGTGTGCTAACAATTGTCGAAAGTGCTAATGCCAACCTAGAACTGAGCATTAAATACAGGCAAAAAGATAAACGTGACAACCTCTTAATGTATGTACTGTAATCCACAATCTGGAAGGGAAGGAAAAGAGAAAGAGATAGAGAGAAAGGGAAAGAAATAAAGAACCTGCCATGGAGGCAGGTTAGGGGAGGGTAGAGGGAATCGGGGATGTTGGTGGTGGGAAATGGGCACTGGTGGAGGGATGGGTGCTGGAACACTGTATGACCAAATCCCAAATATGAACATCTTATGAACATCTTTGTAATTGTATATCTCACAGTGGTATAATAAAAATACTTAAAAAAAAGAATTATTTGGTGATGGTGGTGACGGTGGGGTATATTTGGGCCATAGTCTGCAATTCTCAGGACTTACCCCTGGGAGTACAAGGGTGACTGTGCTCAGTGATATCTCCTGGAAGTACAAGGGTGAAGGGGCAGACCATATGCAATGGCCATATGCCTCTCTGGCCCCTTTTAAGAATTTTTTTAAGGGCATAGACTATCACTATCACTATCCTCCCGTTCATTATCTATTTGCTAGAGCGGGCGGCAGTAATATCTCCATATGTCCTGTCTCATGCTAGTAGAGCCCAAGGGCATCTGCTCGCTCCAGGAACATAAAGAGCCTAAAACCATTATATTAGGTCATGGGAATGAACTAATATAATTGTTACTGGTATTTGGCATATCAAATACAACACGGGCAGCTTGCCAGGCTTGCCGTGCAGGTGGCATTCCCTTGTAGTCACCTCTAAATATAGTATTTATAGATGAACCGGGGGCATATGTCTATGAAGGGCATAGACAAATTCTTCAAATCCCAATTCCAAGCAAGATGCTTTCTAAGCATATTATGATATATACAAAAGCAGTATAGACAAAATATACATCTGGATAATGACTTCAAATAAGTCTTGAACCTTGCAGCAATGGTTATTTATTATTGCATTGCTCACCTCTATCTTCTATTTACTAGTGTCATTTCTTATTTTAGCCTGTGAACTAAATTTAACAATTTAAAAATTTTACTTTTTGGTTATTAAGTC
This sequence comes from Cryptotis parvus, assembly GCA_021461705.1. Lineage (NCBI taxonomy): Eukaryota > Metazoa > Chordata > Mammalia > Eulipotyphla > Soricidae > Cryptotis > Cryptotis parvus. The sequence goes on along the minus strand of JAJIBD010006861.1, from coordinate 84,842 downwards.
ACACCAAGCAGTGCTCAGAGCTTCTCCTGTTGCTATGTACTCAGACATCACTCCTGGCTAAGTTTGGGGAAGTGCGTGGAATGCTGGGGATTGAACTCAGGTCGGTTATGTGCAAGTGCCTTAACTCCTTTACTATCTCTCTCTGGTCCAAATTACCAATTTTCACCAGCATTTCTTTTCTTTGGTAAACTAGCATTTAAACTTCATTCTGCAATTCATGGACAGAAGCAGTAAAATATCCCAGCAAGAAAAGACAAAACATGTACATTACTCTTTATTTTATTTTTATAATTTATGTTGAACTCATTGACACAGTACGCCAATCTGTGTTAAGACACAGTCAAATGTGACCCACCAGTGGAATGTGTTAAGTTAGGCACTTCAAACATATTTTGTCCTCCAGCAGTAAAACATTCAGAGTTATTTTTCTGTAAAGTGTGGCAAAACACTATTCTTTTACACTGATTAAGGACTCCAACATCCACATTCATAATTATTTATAGTTTACATTTGAGGGTTTTAAAATGAAGCTGAGTTGCTTTGTTGGGCTTGAACTCATCAAATGATAAAATGTTTTTAGTATATAAAGGCAATGATTTATGATAAATAATGATCATTTCCTCTGAAGTAGCTAGATTTATCTGAAAACTGGCATTTAAATATAGAGAAACTGTAAACATGAAGAGAGCTCCAATTACCCCCATGCTCTAGTGAGCAGCCAAGAGTGATAAGGGCTAACACACAACATGTAGAGATACTTGGCTCTTGAAATCTCTTATTTCATAATTTTAAAAGACTAAGAAATTATTCTTAAAGACTAGATATAGTAGAGAATTAAAATATATTTTCTTTATGGTCTGTGAAGGAACAATAGAATGTTTGTACAAAAATGCTTTTAAGCAAGACTTAAGCACAAATGCAGACACTCTGAAAACAGATTCTGAATTGTAGCTCAATAATTCCTTTTATAGTTTTTTCAAGTGTTTTCACTTATGTTGTTTTATTTGTTCTTTTCAACTGCCATATAAGGGAATTATAAAGAAAAATGGCTCAGTAAAATCTTCAAACTGAGGATTAACTTGCTGCTGTAACCGTCCAAGGTACTGTGCCAAAGAGCAGAGCCTTAGGGCTCTATCCTGTATTCAACATCAGCAATGAGATTCTTCCAGAGCAAGGCCAGGATGTAGTTCGACAGTAAAGCATTTGCACTGCATGGGTAAGACCCTCATTTGAGTCCCCCAAATTTTCCAGATCTGTAATTTCATGCTCACTCTCTTTTCTTTCAAAACACACACACTTACATACACACACACACACACACACACACACACACACTTCTTTCTACCTATCTCTTTTTAAAAATATTTTATTATATCACCGTGAGATATACTTACAAAGATATTCATGATTGAGTTTCATTCATATAGTGTTCCAGCACCCTTACCTCCACCAGGGCCCATTTTCCACCACCAATGTCCCCAATTCCTTCCTCCCTCCTGCAGCCTGCCTCTTTGGCAGACAACTCTCTCTCTCTCTCTCTCTCTCTCTCTCTCTCTCTCTCTCTCTCTCTCCTCTCTCTCTTCCTTCTCTTACACATTATGGCTTGCAATACATACAATTTCTATGTATCTCTTTCTTTCTATCTTTGTCACCATCTTTGTCACACATCTCTTTCTACCTTTGTCATACACATATAAGCACTCACAAAATATTATTGAATAACGTATTACGATTTATGTAACTTTAGCTGGTTAAATCTATTGCCACTTAGACAATCACTTGTATCAGTTGTCTTCCCATTCTTCATTGATTTGCTCAAGTGGGCACTAATGACATCTCCATTTGTTGGGAATGTTGTCCATTATTGTTACGGTTTTTGGCATATCAAATTCACCACGGGGAGCTTGCCAGGCTTTTCCGAGGTAAAACATCATATTCAGGTAATTTTCAATACTGTGGGCCTAATTAACACAAATCTGACTCCAAAAGACATCATAAACTTTTTCTAGATGAAAATTTTCAACAGTAGATTAAGCAAAGTTCTCCTACACTGAAACTCCTTTTGGCAGCAACTTCACTGTATACTAACTATACAGCTTTCCTGCCTTCTAATCAGACATGATATAGAAACAAAACCATCCAAACACCAAAAATAAAACTAAAGCTTTCAGAGAAACAACTGAGAGAGTCTGAGCAAGTGAGTAAGTTCCAATAAAACAAGAAAGGTAATAAAACTTCGGTTCTTCATAGTAATAACTGTATTACCTGGGCAATTAAACAACTTTTAATCATTATTATAAGGGACTTATCTTTCATTCTTGGATGAAAGCAAACAACAGAAAGAAAATCCCTGTAATGAAATTCAGAGCTCTGTTCAGTGAAGCAATGGTGCAGAAATACAGAAGCATAAAAAGCAGCAATGCAGGAGGAACAGCAGTGCGAAGCAGTAGTAGAGTAGTAAGAATAGTGTTAGCAGTGGCAGCAGTGTCAATAAATTTAGCGAATCTTCATTCCCAACCATCAGTTCTCACTAAAGGGAGGCTTCTTAGAATAATAACTGATTCTAGATCTGGAGAAGGGAAAAAGTACAAGTGAACTCAAGACATACTGCTGTACCAGAAAGACTTATGAGACCATGCCACAAAAGGCTTGAAGAACTCCCAATGGCAAAATTTAAGACAATATGGATGTCTAAAAAAGTGAAGTATAACCATGACAGATTACAATATATTGAATTAAAAGGAACTCCCTAAGAACACAGTGCATTCAAATAAAGGTTCTGGGGAGAGAAAGAAAACAAGAAAAGAAAAAGGGAAGACTCTTCTTTACGTAAGAATGCCAGCTAAATCATGTAAAATAAATAATAAAATTAAAATTTCATCATTTTGTAATCCTCAGTATAATTATTGATTAATGCAAAGAGACATGAATGAATATTAAAACCACTCAGTGAAAAGCAATTGGGAAATAGATATTTCATATTCTCAAAGCATTACCCACAGATGATTACTAATTACAAAGAACAAAAATAAATCTCTATAATGGAGAAAACTATCAATCACCACCTTAATCAATTCACTTAAGTTATCACTAATAATGAACAAATTTACATTATATGCTGTCTGAATAGATGCAGTAAGTATACTACTTCCCATATGATTAATCATTTAATTTAACAGATAAACAGGCTCATTTCTAAGAATGAAAAGAATGCTATTACTAATTATACTAAAACAATAGATAAAAACTAGAATTGTCATGGACAACCCTTAATTTATCCTTAAACAACCCTGCAAAAACATTTGCATTAACTCTAATGATGATAAAGTATTTAGACAACTAAGCAATCATCAGAACAATCCAAGTACTAAGAAACCAAAACAGGGTAGTGTTCTATATTAAAAGAGGTGACCGAGACATAATAAGTAAATGTAATGTGAATTTACATGCTATATCAGTGGAAAAAAGCTACTAAAGATATTTTTTGGATTAGGAAAATATGAATATGAACCATTAATTATAACAAACTTTTGTTAACGTTCTTAAGAGTGGAAACAAGAAAAAGAGTGGAAACAAGAGTGGAAACAAGACTTTGCAGAAGAATGTCCTTAATTCTTAAAAGATGTACATAAGCAGGAGACACTCCCTCCACCCCCCACCCCACCCCTGGAAGCCTTACACACAGCTGACCCGGATTCAATTCTGGCACCACATATGCTTTCCTGAATACAACCAGGAGTTATTTCTGAGCACGGAGCCAGGAGTAAGCCCTAAGCAATGCCAGGTGTGGGCCAAAAACCAAAAAATATAAAAGACGTACATATAGGAATTGGATACCACTTTTCTTCCAATATATCTTTTTTTTTTTTGGTAGTTATTTTAGAGTCACATTCTTTAGTGCTCAGGACTTACTTCAGGCTCCGATCTCAGGGATCACTCCTGGTGGAGCTCTGAGGACTTTATGTGGTACAGAGGATCAAACCCAGGCTGGCCACATGCAGGGCTAGCACTCTTCACGCTATACTATCTCTCTAGTCCCCCTTCTAATATATCTGTAGATCTGAAGTTCTTTAAGATGAAAGTAGAAACAAAGAGCAATTAAAAACCTTATTTTCCCTCTTACCTTGAAGTCTCTCATCAGTGAGTATCTTATTTGTTTGGTTCCAGGTGCTATCTATAAATATAATTTTTTTCAGTGTCACACCTTTGCAATTGCTGTCATTCAAATCCTGTTCTTCATTTTTCCTGCGTTTAATAGATGGTCTATCAGGATCATCATTTTTGCCTCTATTATTATTTTGAATCCTTTTTTGCAGATGAAAAGAAATCTCTTTTACTGAGACAGACTTGGGCCCAGGAAAAACAAGTGCAACCTAAAAAAGAAAAGTTAGCAGGTCGTATGATATTATGATCATCAAAATGATTAAGTTTAGAGTGACTTAAAACTTTAAGAAATAAAATATGCTGAATATAGGCGAAATGCGTATTAGCTTCTACTATGTGTGCTTAATTATTACATATAGCAAATGTTTGGACCTTCTCTGGATATTTATAATCATATATACCATATTAGAGAATTACTTAGTCCCTACTAACAGATTTGGACCTTGAATAATGAAAACTAAAATGAAATATTTCTTAAGATAAAAAGCATAGCATAGAACACTTCATAAAATAACCAACAAAAAGGATCTGATTAAATGCCAGTTCACCTAAAAAGTAAGCAAAACAAAACAAGGTGATACAGTTGATGGTTGAAATGGGTCTTCAAAGCCATCATAAATAGTATACTTAAATAGCATACATAGCTCTTCTGAAAGCAATTTATTGATTTAAATCAAGAGTCTTGAGCCATTCATATCCTTTGGTCATATATTTTTACTCATAAATTATTTTAATAATTACAAAATATGCACATACACTCAGAATACCCAAAATTAGTTGTTCAAATAGTGAAAACAACTGGAAATCTAACTTCAAAAGTTATGACAGGTGCGGCTGGCTGGGCGGGGTGCAGCTGGCCGGGTGGGCGCCTGGGGTCATGGTAGAGCCCCAGGCCTCGGCAGAAGGTGGAACAACAGCCTCCAGAAGTCCGAGCGGAAGCGGAAGTAAACGAACATTTTGAACTCTCAGACCGGCCTGTCTCCGCCTCAGGTATTTTCTCTCTGGGGTGTGGGGGCAGGCACCTGGAGTCGTGGTAAGAACCCCAGGCCTCGGCAAAAGGTGGAACTACAACCCCAAGAAGTCCGAGCAGAAGCAGAAGTAAACGGACATTTTGAACTATCACACCGGCCTGTCTCCGCCTCAGTATTCTCCCTGGGGTGTGCGGCTGGCGGGCGGCGGCCACTCTCGCACTGCTTATTAATACAAAAACTAGGAAATTCAACACCAAGGGAAGGAAATCACTATCACTATCACTATCTTCCCGTTAATCATCTATTTGCTAGAGCGGGCACCACTAATATCTCCCTATGTCCCGTCTCATGCTAGTAGAAACCAAAGGCATCCGCTTGCTCCAGGAACATAAAGAGCCTCAAACAATTATATTAGGTCATGGGAATGACCTAATTTAAATGTTACTGGTATTTGGCATATCAAATACTACACGAGCTGCTTGCAAGGCTTGCTGTGTGGGTGGCATACTGTTGTAGTCACCTCTTCCCTTTCTAGGGAAGGAAATACCCTCAAGAAAAAGAAACAGTACACTAGAGGAATCTATTCCTGAACACCGCAACACCATAGGGAAAGAACGCATATACCCAGTTTGAAGAACAGATGAAGGAATCAACCCTGCAAACTCAAAAAGAATGCAGATGTGCATGATCTCTCTGACAATGAGTTTAGAGAAGAAATTGGTAGGATGTTTAAGGAGCTCAATGAAAAAAAATGGAGCAGATGTCCAATAAAATACAAGAGAACATAAACAGAGCAGTTGAAAGGGCAGTCAATAAATTACGGGAGGAAATGAGAGCAGAAATGAGAACCATGCAAATAGAAATATCTAGCACTTAAAAACTCAGTAGATGAAATGAAAAACACAATAGGGGCTCTCAATAGTAGGATGACAGCAGCAGAAGAATCAGTCAGACTGAAGATGAGCTGCAGAAAGCACTCAGAGAACTACATAAGATGGAAAAAGACTGGAAAATGGATCAGCAACGGAACAGAGAACAATGGATTGAAGCCAGGCGGGATGACATAAGAATCATTGGCATCCCAGAGGGACAGGAAAGTAACCCAAGGAAATTAAAACAGTTAACTATTCCTGGCTGAAAAGTTCCCCGAGTTAAAGGACGAAGGCATCCAGATCCAAGAAGCCAGACGCACACCAGCAAGAAGAGGCCCCAATAGAAAGACCCCAAGACACATCCTAGTCAAAGTAATGGATGCCATAGACAGAGATATAATTCTAGCAGACTTCTCAGAAGACACCCTCCAAGCCCGAAGGCAGTGGTGGGCTATAGTAAGAAAACTCAATGAAATGAATGCCTCAGCAAGAATTCTTTATCCAGCTAAACTCTAACTCAGATTTGAAGGACAGATATACAACTTCTTGGATAAACAACAGCTTAGGAACTTTGAAAAATCAAAACCAACCTTGAAAGAAGGACTGAAAGATCTAATATAAGATGAGACATAACCCAAAAGAACAACCAACCTATAAAGAAAAGATGGCATAAAATCTCATGACAATAATCTCTCTCAATGTCAATGGTCTAAATGCACCAGTTAAGAGACACAGAGTGGCAAAATGGATCAAAAAATTGAATCCGACATTCTGCTGCCTTTAAGAAACACACCTGAACAATCGGAGCAAAAGACAGGCTCAAAATAAAAGGCTGGAAAACAATCCCTTCACTCAAACAACCAATCCAAAATGGCTGGGGGTTGCTATACTGGTATCTGACAACATAGACTTCCAGGCTGAAGAAGGTCAGAAGGGACAGTGAAAGTCACTTCTTAATAGTCAAGGGATTCATATATCAGGAAGAAATCACGCTATTAAACATATATGCACCCAACGAGGGGGCCAGCAAAATACCTAAAACAACTACTAATAGACTTCAAAGAAGACTTTGACAGCAACACAATTGTAGTTGGAGACTTCAACACTGCTCTATCAACCTTGGGTAGATCAACAAGATTGAAACTTACCAAGGAAATACTGGCCCTAAAAGAAGTGATGGAAGAAAGGGGGCTGGTAGACATATACAGGGCATTTCATCCCCAAAAAAGCTGAATACACTTTCTTCTCCAGTGCACATGGAACATACTCCAAAATGGATCGCATGCTGAGCCATAAATCATACCTCCATAAAATCAAGAAGATAGAAATTGTGCCAACTATTTTTTTCAGACCAAGATGCGCTGAAAATAGAAGTTAATTGTACACAAAAATGGAGACCAATACCAAGTACCTGGAAACTAAACAGCTCACTGCTGAACAACCAGCAAGTCATAAAAGAAATCAAAGAGGAAATCCAAAGATTCCTGGAAACAAATGAGACTGAAGACACAAATTACCAGAACTTGTGGGATACAGCAAAAGCAGTGTTAAGAGGCAAGTTCATAACTCTTCAAGCATTCATCAGAAAAGAAGAAAAGGCCATCACAAACAGTTTGACCTCACAACTTAAGATCTTAGAGAGTGATCAACAAAAAGGAGTCCAACCCAAGCAGAAAGAAAGAAATAATAAAACTTAGAGCAGAAATCAATGAGATGGAATGTCAAAAAAAAATCCAGAAGATCAACGAAACCAAAAGCTGGTTCTTTGAAAAAAATAAACAAGATTGACAAACCACTTGCAGCACTTGTAAGAAAAGGAAAAGAGAGAACCCAAATACACAGAATCAGAAATGAAAGCGGGGACATCACAACAGAAACCACAGAAATTCAAAAGATCATCAGAGATGAAGCTGTACGCCACAAAACAAGAGAACCTAGAAGAAATGGACAAATTCCTGAATTCCTATAGCCTCCCAAGTCTGCAACAAGAATATTTGGAATACCTCAACAAACCTATCTCCATCGAGGAGATGGAATCGGTAATCAAAAGTCTCCACAAATACAAAAGCCCAGGTCCAGATGGATTCACCAGTGAATTCTACAAAACCGTTATAGAGGACCTACTCCCAATTCTTTTTAAGCTCTTCCGGCAAATTGAAGAAACAGAAACACTCCCAAATAGCTTTTACGAGGCACATATCACCCTGATACCCAAACCTGACAGAGATGTCACAAAAAAAGGAAAACTACAGACCAATCTCCGTGATGAATACAGATGCTAAGATCTTCAACAAAATACTAGCAAATAGAATTCAAAGAGTCATCAAAAAGATTATACACCATGACCAAGTGGGATTCAGCCCGGGAATGCAAGGATGATTCAACATCCACAAGTCAATCAACATAATACATCATATCAACAAACAGAAAAATAAAAACCATATGATCATATCAATAGATGCAGAGAAGGCATTTGACAAGATTCAACACCCGTTCATGATAAAAGCTCTCTGTAAAATGGGAATTGAAGGAACCTTCCTCAATATAATCCAGGCCATCTACTACAAGCCCACAGCGAGCATCATTCTCAATGGGGGAAAAACTGAAGCCTTCCCCTTAAGATCAGGGACAAGACAAGGCTGCCCACTCTTACCACTTCTATTCAATATAGTACTGGAAGTACTTGCCAAAGCAATCAGGGAAGAATAAGACAATAAGGCATCCAGATAGGAAGGGAAGAAGCCAAGTTGTCACTATTTGCAGATGACATGATATTATACCTGGAAAACCCGAAACTCTCTACCAAGAGGCTCCTAGAAATAATACATTCCTATAGTAGAGTAGCAGGGTACAAAATCAATACCCAAAAGTCAATGGCCTTCCTATATGCAAACAGTGAAAGAGAAGAAAGGGACATTAAGAAACTATCCCATTCACAATTGCGTCGCAGAAAATCAAATACCTAGGAATCAGTTTGACAAAGAATGTAAAGGATCTCTACAAAGAAAACTACAAAATGTTACTTCAGGAAATAAAAGAAGACCTGAGGAAATGGAGACACATTCCCTGCTCATGGATTTAACATTATCAAAATGGTAATTCTCCCTAGAGCTTTATACAGATTCAGTGTGGTCCCTATAAAGATACCCATGATGTTCTTCAAAGAAATTGAACAAACTTCCTGAAATTTTATGGAATAATAACAAACCCCCCACGAATAGCTCTGCAATCCTTGGGAAAAAGATGAGAAGTATCACTTTCCCCAACCTCAAGCTCTACTACAGAGCAGTTGTAATTAAGACAGTGTGGTATTGGTATAGAGACAGACCCGGAGACCTATGGAATAGAACTGAATATCTGAAACACACTCTCAAATATACAGCCACTTAATTTTTGATAAAGAAGCAAAAAATATTAAGTGGAGCAAAGAAAGCCTCTTCAACAAATGGTGCTGGGAAAACTGGGCAGCTACGTGTAAAAAATGAACTTAGACCTCCTTCTAACGCCATGCACAAATATCAGATCAAAATGAATTATAGATCTCAACATCAGACATGAATCTATAAGGTACATCAAAGAAAACATAGGAGAAACACTCTACGACATCGAAACTAAAAGTATCTTTAAAGGCGACACACAACTGACCAAGCAAATGGAAGCAAAGATAAACAAATGGGATTATATAAAATTGAAAAGCTTCTGAACCTCAAAAGAAACGGTGACCAAGATACAAAGACAATCCAAAGAGTGGGAAAGGATATTCACCCAATACCCATCTGACAAGGGGTTAATATCCAGGATATATCAGGCACTGGTAGCACTCCACAAGAAAAAAACAGCCAACCCCATCAAAAAATGGGGGAGAAAAAATGAACAGAAGGTTCCAAAAGGAAGAAATTCAAATGGCCAAAAGGCATATGAAAAAGTGCTCTTCATCTTTAATCATCAGGGAGATGCAAATCAAAACAACAATGAGGTACCATCTCACACCACAGAGACTGGCACACATCGAAAACAGCAAGAACAACCAGTGCTGGCGAGGATGTGGGGAAAAAGGGGCTCTCATCCACTGTTGGTGGGAGTGCCGACTGGTCCAGCCCTTTTGGAAAACAGTATGGGCATTCCTCCGAAAACTAGATATTGAGCTCCCATTTGATCCAGCAATAGCACTCCTGGGAATATACCCAAGAGACCGAAAAACACATAGCAGAAATACTATCTGTACTTCTTTGTTCATCTCTGTGCTATTCACTATAGCTAGAATCTGGAAACAACCTAAATGCCGGAGAACAGAGGACTGGCTAAAGAAACTGTGGTTCATCTACACTATGGAATACTATGCAGATGTCAAAAAAAAATGAAATTATGAAATTTACCTGCAAAAGGATGGACATGGAGACAATCATGCTGAGTGAAATTAGTCAGAAGTAAAAGGACAGATATAGAATGACTGCATTCATTAATAGGATATAAGTAGATACCAGTGTTTTACTAAATGTGGGAAATGGTAATGGCAGATTAAAATTCACCATTGAATATACACAAAGAGACTTAAGTGATAAACTCTAAATATCTGCAGGGCTAGCCACAATGTGTAAAATAAGAGGGAGAGAGATGCAGAGACAGAGAGAGAGAGACAGAGAGAGAAAGAGAGGAAACCGGGGTACCTGCTATTGAGGCAACCTGGGGGGTGGGCGGGAGGGGTGGGGTACACTGGTGGTGGACATGGGGCACTGGTGGAGAGATGGGTGCTGGAATACTGTATTACCAAGAACCAATTATGAACACCTTTGTAATTGTATGTCTCACGGTGGTATAATAAAAAATTTTTTAAAAAGTTATGGCAGAGGGGCTCAAGAACCAGACCAGTGGAAAGGGTGTTTGCCTTGCATATGGCACATCTGGTTTTGATCCCTAGCATCACACTGGCTCCCCAGAACCACCAGGAATAACCCCTGAGTGTAAAGTGAAGAACACACCTGGAACCAGGTATGGCACATTTAGGATCTGGAGAGACATTTAGAATCTGGAGAGACAGCACATCAGGTAGGGCCTTGCACACAGCCAACCTGGTTTCAACACCCGACACCACATATGGTTCCCTGAACCCCAACAGGAGTGATCCCTTGCCGGAGAGTCAGGAGTAAGTGATGAGCACCTCCGGGTTGACCCCAAAAACAAGACAAAATAAATGAAAAAAACATTTTTAAATGAAAGCATAATAAATCAAGAAACAAGACTCTTGAATTATACAGTTCAAAACTATAAACTTTTTCAAATATTCAGGCCAAAAGACATATGAAAAAATGCTCATCATCACTAATCATCAGACATGCAAATCAAAACAACAATGAGACATCATCTCACACCACAGAGCATGGCAAATATACAAAAGGGCAAGAACAACAAGTGCTGGCATGGATGCGGGGAAAGGAGACTCTCATCCATTGTTGGTGGGAATGTCGACTAGTACAGCCTTTTTGTAAATCTATATGGATATTCCTCCAAAGACTAGAAATTGAGCTCCCATTTGACCCAGCCATACCACTCCTGGGAATATACCCGGGAAGCCAAAAACACACAGCGGGAACACCATCCTCACTTTTATTTTCATATCAGCACAATTCGCAATAGCCAGAATATGGAATAACCAGAGTGCCCGAGAACTGATGACTTGATAAATGAAACTTTGGTACAAATACACAATGGAATACTATGCAGCTGTTAGGAAAAAATGAAGTTATGAAATTTGCCTATACATGGATGGACATGGAGAGGATCATGTTGAGTGAAATTATCCAGAAGGAAAAAGACAGATATAGAATGACTACATTTATCTACATGACATAAATATATACATATACATATTATGATACCAAAATCCAAGGTCAGGAGAAACATGGATCAGGAGGTCTTGTCAAAGGTGGAAATTACCACAAACGTGTGGGAGTCAGAGGTTAGATAACTCAGAGAATGGAACAGTGTGCTAATAATTGTCGAAAATGCTAATACCAACCTAGAACTGAGCATTAAATACAGGCAAAAGATACACATGACAACTTCTACATGTATATATTGTAATCTGCAATGTGTAAGGGAAGGAAGAGAGAAAGAGAAAGAGATAAAGAACCTGCCATAGAACTATGCCATAGAGGCATGCTAGGGGAGGGGAAGAGGGAATCGGGGACATTGGTGGTGTGAAATGGGCACTGGTGGAGGGATGAATGCAGGAACACTGTATGAGCAAAACCCAAATATGAACATCTTTGTAATTGTGTATCTCATGGTGGTAAATAAAATATTAAAAAAAAAATATTCAAAATGTATGTCGGCCTCTCTCCTATATCTAATAAGCACACTACAGTGTTCTTCATGATCTTGGACTATGAAAGTAACAAGCACTGCAGTTCTCCCTCCAAAAGAGAGTCAAAAGTAAGTCCTGAGCACCACTGGGTGTGGCTGCCCCCACAAAAAAATAAAATTCAAAGAGAAAGAGAAAGAGAATTTTAAAATGCACAAGGACAATATCTGAACCACTAAAAGAAAGTGTATAATGGTTACATATTAACATTTTTGATTTTAAGAGAATTTCTGAAAAACCTATATAACTTAGTCCTTTTGAGGAAAATCTAATGTTTGTCATCTAGTTTTTTTCAGATTTACCAAAATAGATAAATCTATTTTGCCCGCCACCCCAGCAGAGCCTCACAACAAGGCACACGACCCCCCCACTCCATGAGGACCTCCATTTTCCACATCTGGACTTACCCCTCGTCAGAACTCCACCCAGCAGACCAGCCTATCACAGACTGGCTCATCGAGATCCACCCTGCTGCGGTCTTTTTTAATCCGCCCAGGTATGCTGATCCAGAGACTCACAGACATGGGGCAGAGCTGCTACTGGCTCTCCCTGTGCCCAGCCGCTCATGAGGTGCCCAGGATGGATGGCAGGTTCTAGCCCTGGCCCGCCACCCCAGCAGAGCCTCACAACAAGGCAGATGACCCCCACTCCATGAGGACCTCCATTTTCCACAACTGGACTTCCCCCTCGTCAGAACTCCACCCAGCAGACCAGCCTATCACAGCCCAGCTCGCGGCGGCACAAGTGGCCGTGCAGTTCATCAATAAATGCTGGATTTAGAGATGACTACAAGAGTATGCTACCCGCACGGCAGAGCCTGGCAAGCTACCCATGTCGTATTTGATATACCAGATACAGTAACAATTATAGACCTCATTCCCTTGACCTGATGGAATGGTTTGAGGCTCTTTATGTTCCTGGAGCAAGCAGGTCCCCTTGGGCTCTACTTGCATGAGACAGGTCATATGGAGATGTTACTGGTGCCCACTCGAGCAAATCGAGGATGAACGGGAAGGCAGTGATACAGTGATCAAAATAGATAATCCATGTAAACAAGGAAAAGAAACGGAGAGGGATAGGTAAAATAGAGTAAGCTCCAGACCAACCCGGTATTCTGTGTTTGCTCTCATAAATGGAATTTATACTTGCAAACTGGTATTCTAACTTCTTACAAATTCTTTTTTTAAATAGGGACTCCCCCACCATACACACACTAATGAAGTTAAGAGAAGTAGTCCTAGTAATATTGGAAGAGTGAAAACCTAAAGAATTGGTGCAAAAAAAAAGTATGCTATGTGAACAGACTCAAAAATATAAAAATCTAGGGACCAGAGCAATAGTTCAGCAGGGAGGGCATTTTCCTTACATACGGCCAACGTGGGTTCAATCCCTGGCATCCCACATGGTACCCTAAGCATGGCCAGGATTAACCCCTGAGTGGAGACTCAGGAATAACCCCTGAGCATTGCCAGGTGTGACTCCTAAAAGAAAATAAATAAATAAACAAATAAAATCTAGAATCATTTGATCTTTGAAGACACTGAGGAAACAAAGTTGCTTATTGTAACATAGGACCTGATGTCATCAAGTAAAGTATTGATGTTCAGAAAGACAACGGAGCTTTAAATTTATTCTTATATACCATGTGAAGGATTGTAAAAGAAATGCAAAAAGCTGCTTACCTCATGGTCCTTTTCTTCATATTCTGGGATACAAGGATATGTGTAAATATTTACAAACTCAGGTGCTAAGAGCTTTGCATGTACAGCAGTACTTTTGCCATCTGTTTCATTTGGATGTTTAATGATATCAATCTTCAGTGGAAGCTATGAACAAAACATCTTCATATTCTAAATTTTATATTAATAAATACAATACTTAAGGCTAAAATAGCAAAAAAAACCCCAACAAGGTCTGAAACACAGACTCAACAGTTTGAAAGCCATACTGTTAATGATAAATAATAAATAATAATAAACATATTTATTGTCAAAATATTAGGAATGATTAGAACTGTAAGGCAAACTCAAATTTCCTCCTTGATATTGTTAATCCTATAATGAAAAAAATTTCCAACTGATTTAACAAAGAATTTGCTGTTAAAGTAGAACTCCAATATCATTACCATGTGAATTATGTAGCAAAGTCCAAGTTCTCACATTTCTATATCTTACCAAGAATAGTTTTTAGAATTCCTATAAAGCTGGTTAATTTTATGCAAACTAAAAACTACTAGCATTAGACAACCAAACAAATATGTCCAAGCCTTTTCAATTTTTATTTCAGCTTTGGTCATTGATATCTTCACATATAGAGTACAGCTAAACCGAGTAATCACAAAGCTAGAGGAAATCAAATTTACTTCCCCTTATTAAGATATATTTTTCTCAAAGAGTGGACCAAGAAACCTGGATAATTCTATAAGCTCCTTCAGGAAATGTATAAATCCATTTCTTGTAAGAACAAGTATTTAAGCAATTTGTGTCTCTTTCCAGAGATGCAAAAAATGTAAGTTTAGCAGTCTGTAGGATTAAAAGTTTCTATTAATATAACTCATTTTTACTACAATATAAATTTCAAACTTATCAATTATATCACAGCAGGCATTTGGCTTCTTTAAAACTTTTTTCTACTTTCAAACGATTACATTTCTTACTGACCTTCACAAGTGGCATCTGATCCACGGGTACATTTTCAACTGGAACATAACATGTATAGCAGTAGAACATTCTCGAACCACCACACTTAAGACATTTTGATCTTCCACTTTGCTGAGCTTTTTGAAGAACTTCTTGTGAAGCCAAGCACAAGTCTTGAAGAGGATCTTCTAAAGCTATGGAAGTAGTTTGTGACTGTTGTATTTCCACAAATTTTGAATTAGTTTCTTCTTTTTACTTTGAGAAATTTGGGTGGACTGAGAGACATTTTTTTTTATCCACTTGAACCAAAATTTAACATCTACTTCTGAAATACATGTAGATGAACTGGAAGACAACAAAATGGGGGGGGGAGGAGTAAAACAAACATTTTGCTCATTGTCTCTACAAATAAAATTATTCAACTTAAAACTGTGTGCTTCCTCAAAAGAAACAATGACCAAGATACAAAAGCAGTCCACAGAATGGGAAAGAATATTCACCCAATACCCATCTGATAAGGGGTTAATATCCAGGATATATCAGGCACTGGTAGAACTTTACAAGAAGAAAACAAACAACCCCATCAAAAAATGGGGAGAAGAAATGAACAGAAACTTCAACAAGGAAGAAATTCGAATGGCCAAAAAACGTAGAAAAAATGCTCATCATCACTAATCATCAGAGAGATGCAAATCAAAACAACAATGAGATATCATCTCACACCACAGAGGCTGGCACATATCCAGAAGAGCAAGAACAACAAGTGCTGGCGTGGATGCGGGGAAAAGGGGACACTCATCCATCGTTGGTGGGAATGTCGGCTGGTACAGCCTTTCCGGAAACAATACGGACATTCCTCCAAAGACTAGAAATTGAACTCCCATTTGACCCAGCCATACCACTTCTGGGAGTATACCCTGGGAAGCCAAAAGCACACAGTGGAAACACCATCCCCATGTTTATGTTTATAGCAGCACTACTCACAATAGCCAGAATCTGGAAACAACTAGAGTGCCCGAGAATTGATGACTGGATAAAGAAATTTTGGTACATCTACACAATGGAATACTATGCAGCCGTTAGGAAAAGATGAAGTTATGAAATTTGCCTATAAATGGATGGACATGGAGAGGATCATGTTGAATGAAATTAGCCAGAAGGAAAGAGACAGATATAGAATGACTGCATTTATTTTTATGGCATAGATACATAGATATAAAACATATATATATGTATAATATATATATTATATATATTATGATAGCAATATCCAAGATCAGACAAAACATGGGACAGGAGGTCTTTCCAAAAATGAAATCTACCACAAGCATCTGGGAGTCAAAGGTTCGGTGGACAAAGAAGGGAATAGTGTGCTAACAACTGTTGTAAGTGATGACACTAACCTAGAACTGAGTCTTGAATACAGGCAAAAAGATACACATAATAACCTCTGAGTGTATGTATTGCAAGCCACAGGGTTTAAGGAAGGAAGAAAGAAAGAGAGAAAGAGAAAAGAGATAAAGAACTCTACATGGAGGCAGGCTGGGGGAGAGGAGAGGGAGTAGGGGACATTGGTGGTAGGAAATGGGCACTGGTGGAGGGATGGGTGCTGAAACAATGTATGCCTGAAACCCAGACATGAACATCTATGTAATTGTATAACTCACGGTGGTATAATAAAATATTAAAATTTAAAAAAAAAACTTTTGCTAGCTTTCCTATTTCCTATTAAATATTATAGAGTTTTGAATAGCAACTAAATTACCATGCTTTGAAAACTAAAGATCAGTGAATTCAAACAAAAAGAAAATACCCTTGCAGGTCATTCTGAGACAACAGAAAGATGCTCTTTTGGAAAAATATATTTCAAATATAAAGTTTAGTTACCAATCATCCTTTTAGTAACATATTTTGTTCCAGACATAGCATTGTGTTCTGTATTTAGAATATAGTGGTCCAACGTTGAGTATCACAGGAATGCATTCAACCTTCTAGGTTCTGGCTTTGAACTGATGTTAAACAACTCAAAATCCTAATCTTAATTCTAACGAAACTACAAAGTTCCAATGAAACCAGTGCTGATCTGATGAAATCTACCATGTGAGTATAGCACTTTATCTTAAAGGTGTATTCCACTTCGAATTAAAATACACACAAAAAATATTACCAAATATTCATTAAAATGAGGTGTTGACTAATTTTAAAAAATATCTCTAGAGGGGGATCTTACAGATTTCAGCGGTGGATCTTATAGATTTCATTGAGGTCCACTCATTCCAAAACTTCATCCCTTTTAAAAATCTAACACCATATTCTTCAATACTACTAGTAAAATAATTTTCCACCTAAATATTTTCTTCAAATACAGTCTAATGACTGCCAAAACTGGTATTCAACTACTTTGTCAGCATAGTATCTTTCTAGGGAGAGCCTGGGCCCTTTCTGATTTGGTATGCATTCCAGCACTGAAAAGTGATCCTCTTATAAAGCCTTTTGGCCTTGTGGTGTTTAACCATGAGGACCCAGGCACTCAGAGACCAAACACAGGCAAGAGAAATGCTGTGACTGCAACAGGAAACTTTCTGTGGTCTCCCAAATAGAAACTGCACAAAAGTCCAGTGGAACATAATATACAACATGATTTACTCACAAGAAGCTGGTGACACTAACATAATAATTCATCAGGAACTTTTTATAGCTTGTAAATACCAATAAACTTCAGACACAAAGAGATGCAAAGAAAAAAAGGTGCTGTATAGTGAAGTATATTTGCCAAATTTACCCAAGGAGAAAATTAAAATAAATATTTTTGATGTGTACTGATTAGAAGTTTACATATTGGGTTGCTCAAAGAAAGAGACATTTGAGACTGTTTCATCCTTTCTTCCTGACCACAAAAGGAAAGCATCTATTTCTGTCCCCACTCCAATCACCTAATTAAAAATGTCTTTCATCTTTGTGAACATACAGTGAACAACTAGGAGAGCACAAAACATTAAACTGTCACTTTTTCTTGTGTCTGAGATCCTTTTTAAGATCCAATGAGTTTGGACCTCTAGAAAATACAAACATAGACAAATATTAGGTAGTTTTAGATTCCCATTGTCCATTCAAGGGACTAGAAAATGAAATCCTAAGAGCAAAAATTCATTTCAAGGGTCAGACTAGCTTTGAGTCAGAGAAAATATCCTATTAGTCTTGGAATACAGAACTGTAAAACTTCTATAGATATAAAAGGTCACAAGACAGAGGAGGCTTCATCACTGTCCTTGCACTCACAAAGCTAAGCTTTTCTATCAATTTCTGTGTTATTCAATACTGCTTAAGGTTGTAACATACTAGTCTTTGGGGGGGCAGGGAGGGTTGGCGCTTGTGATACTGAGGTACTATTGCCAGATCTCTCCTGTTGGGGACCAAACTCAGGCCTCCTGCATAAAAAGCATGGGCACAAAGCGATCTCTCCATCCCAACTATTTTAGTCTTAAGCTTAGTCTTCAATTATTCAGATCATGGAGTTCATTATGAAAAAAGACATTGAACTAGACTAACTCAACTTGTCTCCGCGTTCCTCTGCCTTCTAGTGGCTATTTATTCGTTTACATATTCTACCAAAGGTCTCCACCATACTGGAGTTCAAACAATGCCTGGTATGTTGTGAAAGTCATTTGATTGACTCAATATCTGTTTTTTCTAGGACCTGTGAAGCCTCTAAACAGTTCCTTTTGGCCAAGAACTAAAGCATATTACGGAACCCAAAGATAAAGGTCCTTCCTCAAATGAGGACGGGAGGTGATGCCAAGGGCTACTGACAAAGTCTATGTGAATGTTGCTTGTCCTTCTGCCTCAAAACGCAAATACAAGTCTCTGTAAAACAAGAAAAGAAAATGTTTGAAGCACTCAACTTATTCTTCTCTGATTAAGGCACACAGAGAGTCCAGCAGTTCAAAGTTGTGGGAGACTGCCTCAAAGGTCTCTGAAACCCTATAACCAGGACATATATCCTGACCTACAAGTTTCCCACATACATGTACAAAACATCTGTTGTAAACTTGATTATTCAAAAACTTCCAGAACATTCTTATTAATTTCAAGTATGTGCAGGAAAACACAAGAGGACTCACGGAGTCCTAAATCATCTTAAAAAAGATGATTTTTTTCTCTAAAAGCTAACATCTGCGGTCTAGAGAGACAGTATACTGGGTAAGGCACTTGGCCTTGTACACTACTGACCCTGGTTCTCTCCCCAGTGTTATGACAGCCCCCAAACATGCTAAGCCCAGAGCTAGAAATGGGTACTGCCAGGTGTGACAAATAAACTAATATTTTCACCTTGATAGCACATTTACCATTCTTCAACTTAGACTAAAAACAATTCTTCACTCTGCCTTTTCCCTCCAAACTTATTATTTACTATGCTCGCGGTCAGCGTGGTTCATCAATAAATGCTGGAGATCAGAGGTGACTGCAAGAGTATGCCACCCGCACGGAGAGCCTGGCAAGCTACCTGTGTCTTATTTGATTTGCCAAATACCAGTAACAATTATAGACCTCATTCCCATGACTTGATGGAATGGTTTGAAGCTCTTTATGTTCTTGGAGGAAGCAGATGCCCTTGGGCTCTACTAGTATGAGACAGGACATATGGAGATGTTACTGGTGCCTGCTCAAGCAAATTGATGATGAACGGGAAGACAGTGATACAGTGATGTTACATCAATTTTACCATCCCCATAATCTATTTTTAACCTTCAAGACGGGGCTCTGCATATTTATTACTACTAAAGAAAAATGTACTTTCCTTTAGTCTTATTAGGGACGCTTCCCTCCCCAGCAATCCAAGGGCAGAATTCTCTCCACCTCCCCTTTTGTGGTCACTTACTGCCTTTGGGGAAATTAAAGAACTGCACAGAAAGGGGACACTAAGAGAAAGGACGCCGATTATTTTGGAGAAACCAGACCTAAAAGTCAAATAGGTTCTTCCCAAGTGAAACCAGTACTTTCTCCTCCAGCCTTCTATCTTCGTTACTTGCTCCAGAGTACCCTCCCACTGGGTAAGGCTGGAGTCAGCCTGGCATATCATCCACTTGAAGATGCGCAGGTAAGCTCCTGGACGGCATTAATGCTTTCTGAGCTACATTCCCATTTCGTCCACTCAGGCTTCCCAGGACTCCACGTCAGCTCTTCTAGGGCTAGGGCATACAGGCTTGGGATCAGGGAGAACATGGGGCAGCCTGACAGCCACTGCATCATTCTGTTGTCACCCGCTGGATAAATTAGGGAACACTCCGGTCTCCCAATGTAATCTAGAGGGATGACAGTCCCTCGTTACTTCCTGGGTGGTGGTGTGAGGAGCAGAATTCTGATCTCACCTCTCTTTGCCTCACACAGTAGGAATTCAACAAATGCTTACTAACTTAGTTGTTGGGGAGGCAGCTTCCAGTTTGCACCTAATTACTGAAATAACGGGTCAACTTCCCTTAACAGGTCTTTTGCCAAAGACACAAGCGGCAACTTGGATGTTTTTTTTTTAAATTCAAAACAAGTGAATAAGTGAAAAGTGTCCTCCCCTCACTACAACGTTCTCAGTGGAACATTATAAGAAATCTTTCCTATCCTGGACTGTGGACCAACTTAGAACTACCTAAGCTTTTTTTCCTGGAGTGTTTCAAAGAACCTGGTTACATAATAAAGGTCCAGGTTGATCATGATGCTTTCTAACTGTGGTACACCCCTTCCGGTAGGATGAGCGGACCCTTTCCATCCTAGCCAAGAAGCTAGCAAACTGTGCCACCTCCATTTTTGGTTTTAATGGTATACATGGGTTTTAATATAAAGAATCCTTTAATGTTGTGATTTTTAAGTCAGGTGGCAATTTTTATCATTCAGCTCCATAGAATTTGTGCCTTAGGGTGTTCCCAGACTTCTTCACCGGTCCAGCACTGCCAAGGCACAAATTAAACACGAATTTGCTTACTGTATATCCTTTGCTTATTAAGTATGACCAGAATCTTAATATGTTAAAGGCCCTTCACAGTCTGCACGAAGCTCCTCCCTCTATCATCTCCCGGAAATAAATAATAATAACGTCGAAGAGTGGATGAACTTTGCCAGGACTGATTTTTCCTGTGTACAAACACAAAAAAAATAATTTTGGGAGAAACTAGGGTGTTTTTTATTCCCCCCCCCCCCTCCCCGCAAGGGGACCCCTAAGAACTCCAGAGCCCAGTGCCCCCACTCTCCGACGGGCGTGTCCACTCCCTGCAGATCATGGGTCCCCGGAGAGGTGTGGAGACCCGCAAGAAGGACGAGAGTGGGGCTCAGACCTGCACAGCCCGAGGATCCTCGCACAGCTCCACGCGTCTTCCGCCCGCGACCGAGGCGCGCGGCCGGCCGGAGACGCGCACAGCCGCGGCGGAGCGCTTTCCCCGGGACACCGGAGGGGAGGGGAGCCGGGGCCGTTGCTAGGCCGAGGCGCGGCGCGGGCGGCAACGAGGCGACGGACGCCGGGGGAGGAGGGAGGGAGCGAGGGGCGGGATTAGACGGGAAGTCCCGCCCCCGCCGTGCGCGCGGCCAACCTATTAACCGGGCTGCTTCCGCGGAGCCCCGCCTCCTACTGCGCCCGCCCGGGTCGAGTTCCCGCCCGAGACTGAGTGACCCGGAGCCTCGTAGGACGGAGCCTGTGGACCATTCATTCCCTCAAAGCGTCCTGCCCAGTGCACTGTGAAAAAGGTTGATCCTACGGAACGCTTCCCATAGAAGTCCCAAAATGTCTGAGAAGTCGAGTTTAGTCCTGGTTCCTTTTTTAACGGCTGTTTCGAGAGAAGTACTTGAGGGGGACTTGAAGTTCTCGAGGATTTGCTTTTGCTTAAGCTGCATAAACTTGGGACCGATGCTGATTGTATTCTGTTCTTTGGAAAGGTTATTAAGCCACTTTTCTCGACCCAACCCCTCAGAAATTAAAAAAAAAAATCTTAGCATGTTAACAGTTGCTAAGATTTAGAAATGCAATGACCAGGTAGAGAATAACGGGGTCCCCCCCATTACTGTGGAGTTAGCAAGCAGGAATAAAAGATGGATTCTTGTCCTGGGAAAGTCACCGTGTCAATGCAGCGTGGGTTGTTCAAGAAATGGCATCTAACTAGTATATCATAGGAAATTCAAGAGAACTCATAGTAGATGATTAAGTGGCTGCTTTGGGTGGCACTCGGGTTAGGTCTTGAAAAATGATCATGGCTTAGAGCAGTGATCTCATGATGGCAGTTCCAGTTGTAAGCAGCTCTCTGCTGAGTTAAAACTACAAATTTTATTTTTATTTTATTTTATTTTATTTTATTTTATTTTGCTTTTGGGTCACACCCGGAGTGCTCAGGGGTTACTCCTGGCTCTGCACTCAGGAATACTCCTGGCGGTGCTCAGGGGACCATATGGGCGCGGGGGTTGAACCCGGGCGGCCAGGCCGGCAAGTGCAAGGCAACGCCTACCCGCTGGGCTATCGCCCGGCCCCAAAACTACAAAGTTTAGAAAGTGCAATAATGTTGTGGGAGAATATCAGTGATGCCCTTGGTAAAGTTAAGAATTTAGTTTTATCTTTTTCTCTCCCCCCTTTTTTAAAAAGAAGGGGGATATTATGTATGGGTTGGGGACCAACAGAACAGTAATCATCTTAATGCTGTGGTGCTTGGGACCCAACCAATACTGCTGCTTTCAAAGTGTGCGCCAAGCCCGTGGTGGCTATCTCCATTGCCCTGGTAAAGCTTTAAATGTGTGCTGTAGGTTATATTTGTACAATATTGTTCTGATCGGGTGTTGCACTTAATAAGAAAGTTTGAGAGCCACTATTAAGTAAGTGGAAGATGAGCTTTCTGAGTAGAAGTAGAAAATACCAAATATCCAAGCCAATACTATATAATTCACAATATTTTAGATTATTTTAATTGAACTGCATATATTAAAAAGTGAACCATATTGTTGTTTTCTTGGATAAAGCATTGAGATGCCTTGGCGCTCTAATACATTATTCTAAAATGTAGTGACTTAAAATAGCCATTTATATTATTCTCATGTATTGTGGGATCTCTGGGGCAGAGGGGCCAGCTTGTTTTCTGGTACCTCCCAAGGGAAGACTATGAAGACCACTAGAACACCTGTGTTTGCCACCATATGGGGCCCTGGGTTTCCTCACACTTTGTCAGTCAGACATTTTAGTTTAGGTCCAACACTCTAAAGGCAAGTGTTGAACAAAGCAGAGGGAACCTGTTCCTTCCTGACCTGGCTTTCATAAGAAACAATGTCACTTCTTTCACTTCTTTGACCAGAAATTCAAGTTTGTTATAATTCCAGGTTACCAGTTATAGTTCTAATTCCTGTGTTACATCAAAAGTCTTAGAACTTTGGTTATAGGACACTCTTCTTTCCAGAAACACTTGGTTTGTGTGTCGTCTTTTGACGTTGAGGCTTAACACTTAGAATCACGCAGAAGCTGGCCTAGACTTGAGTGGGTTCCTCTTCATGCAGGGGAGAGCTGTAGTCCTTGCAGCTCTGGCTGGTGACCGCCTAGCTGGCTACTATTGTTCTTTCCCTTCCTTCTAG
The DNA here is from genome assembly GCA_021461705.1 of Cryptotis parvus. Classification (NCBI taxonomy): domain Eukaryota; kingdom Metazoa; phylum Chordata; class Mammalia; order Eulipotyphla; family Soricidae; genus Cryptotis; species Cryptotis parvus. The sequence goes on along the minus strand of JAJIBD010006861.1, from coordinate 61,246 downwards.
CAGCCCGGCTAAGACCAACACTATTTGGGTCTCACTCTGGATGAATGGCTTCATGTTTGTCATTTTTTCTCATAAACTTGTTATAAGTAAGTTACAATGCCTGTATATGTTTTGGAGAGGGGATAGGTGCTAATTCTCTATAGATTTGTATAGAAAATTTTATAATTTATGAAATGGAAAAATTATTCAAGAAATGAAGTTAGGAAGATTTCATAATTTATGGCTATTTTTTGAAAACCTTGCTCTCACAAAACCCTTCTCAAATTCCAGTGGTTTCGTATGACAAACTTTCATTTCTCATAATAACTGGGTATATGTTACAAGGCAGATGAAATATTAGACTCAAGTGTACAGGTTTCTTTTTTCCCTCTGTGGATTTATGATGAGCAGCTTATGTAACAGGTCAAATACATGGTGAATCACTCCAGGGTTTTCAGAGATCAGTCCTAAAAGTGGGATAAATCACTTTGCCCACATTCCGGTGGTCATAATGTTGTGCCAATCACCCTACTGTAAGAGCAAGGAGCCTGGGACAGTTTGTTAGATTTTATGTTTCTAACAAAAAACCCTATGTTCCGCAGTTCCTCCACACCATACTCAGTCTTTAATTCCAAAGAAAAGTTGTTTCACATCTTTTTGGATAATATCCTTTTAAAGAAAGGGATAAGAGTTGTGTTACAGCACTTTTTAAATTGTTGGTTCCTACCTCCTTCTTTCCCTTCACCTATATTCTTTATCCCCATCTTTCAATAGAACAGTAAGATAGTGAGTCTTTGGTTAAATCAATATTTGTAAATAATCATTTACTCCTTGGACATAGTAAATACTATGAATGTTAACTTTTAGTACAACCTTTTAGTTTACTTTTACTTTAACTTTAACACTAAAATAAAGTGTTAGCCTATTTGAGTTTCCTTACCTTTCCATCCCTTCCAATGTTATCTACTAAGGCAGAGATAGTTGGAAAAATCACTCTGTATAAAACTTGTGAACGAATTAGGCAAAGGAACAAACATGATAACTTCTCAGTATCTGTATCACAAACCATAATGCCTAAAAGGAGGAAGGGAGAGAGATACAGAGAGAGAGACTGAGAGACAGGAAGAGAGAGAGAGAGAGAGAGAGAGAGAGAGAGAGAGAGAGAGAGAGGAAGGCAGAAAATTGCCTGTGGATGGGGGGGAAACAGGAGGGAATCTGAGGACATTGGTAGTGGGATATTTATACTGGTGGAGGGATAGGTGTTTAAACATTATTGACTGAAAGTCAACCATGAACAGCTCTGTGTATCTCATGGTGACATTTAAAAAAAAGGCTTTACAAGCTAATTACAGTTGCCAGTTCCTCAGTGAATTGGTTTGTCTTTAAAAAATGTTTTTCTTTAACTTCAAAAGGAGAGAGAGAGAAAGAGAGAGAGAGAGCCTGTCAAATAGGCTAGCATTTTATTTTAGTGTTTCAGTTCTAGGGGCTTGAAGGAGTTAACTCTGAAGGTGATCCAAAAATATCTCAAATTTTAGTCAACAGAGAGCCTCTGCATCTTGCCTGGAATTACCTCCTATAGGCCACTTGGTATATGAAGGTCAGGAGGACAGTTTGAATGTGGCAGTATATCTTACCATGTATTCTATGTTAGCTGGTATAAACATTTTTCTCTCATGCTACCACAATCATCGTGGGACTAGATAAGATCTTACCAGTATATATACCTTGCCATGTTTGATCTCTAAATAATTAGACCAGAGAGAAATGTTATTTGCCTCAAGCAAGCATGCATGGCTCTCTAATAAGTCTAAAGGCTAATATACAAAACAACTATGAAGTAAAGACAAGAATCTTGTGAAGGCTTGGAGAAATATATACCTGGCTGTAGAATATCCATTGGACAAATACATGACCTTTCCCCCACTCTACCCTGAAGAGGCATTTCCAAAGCAGATCTTCACTGGGCAACATTAACATTTCAATGGAACCAGAAGTCCTGGGAGAAGTTACCTGAGGGGGACTGACCCCCAACTGCTTTCCATTGGTGTGGGTGGTCTGAACTGAAAAGTATAAAAGCTGTAACCTGCTTTCTTCCAGGCTTTGGCTTTTTGCTTTTTGCCTTTTCTCTCTCTCTGCTCTCCTCCTCTCTGCTCTCTGCCCTGTTGGGCTTCAGCACGTGGTAGCGGCCATCTTGGCTTAAGATTCTAAACCTACACATGGCTGGGGCCCAGTTAGGAACCAAAGTCCAGAATTTTCCTATTGTTGGATTGTATACCAGAACCTGTGAGTAAAACCTTTAGAAACTTTGCTGAATTCTTGCGTTTTTCTCCTTCTGCCGGCCACCAATCCCCTGGGGCAGAAGGGGATCCCCTGAACTTGCTCCCGATTTTATCAGATTTTATCGGGATTCCCAGCATTCTTTAACACTCAATGAATTGGCTTGTATTTAAAAAATGTTTTTCTTTTCCTTCAAAATGAGAGAGAGAGAGAGAAGAGAGAGAGAGAGAGAGAGAGAGAGAGAGAGAGAGAGAGAGAGAGAGAGAGAGAGAGAGAGAGAGAGAGAGAGAGAGAGAGAGCTCCTGCCAAATTGGCTAACACTTTATTTTAGTGTTTTGATTCTAAGGGCTTGAAGGAGTTAACTCTGAAGGTGATCCAAAAATATCTCAAATTTTAGTCAACACTTCTGCCAACTCAATAGCAACAAAACATGAGGAAGCTCTGAGGTGGGCGTAGGTGGTGGGAAGTTGCATTAATCACAGGTAAACTCAAATGTAATTATAGCTGCCATGGGGTGGGGATGCGGTGGAACACTGTATAACTGAAACTCAATCATGGACAGCTTTGAAAAGGCCCATTCCATGGTGATTCAATAAAATATTTTTTTTTTAAAAAGAAGAGAAAAACTATAAATTAAAAAAGAAGTTTTTCTTTGACTGGGAGCTCTATTTTCCTTCTTTTTCGTATGTCTTGTAATTTACATAATCACAAGTTATGCATTATCTAGAGGAACATTGTGGAGGTTGAAGTTCAAGTCAGTTTCATCTTCAGAAAGTGCTTGTCTTTTTTCTTTGCCTCTTAGGATGAAACACTGATCATTAAAAATTCTTCCAACTTGAGTTGATCTTTAGGTTGATGGCAGTTATAATTACATTTGAGTTTACCTGTGATTAATGCAACTTCCCTCCCTACCCCCCCAGAGATTCCTCATGTTTTATTACTATTGAGCTGGGAGAAGTGTTGACTAAAATTTGAAATATCTTTTCAATCACCTTCAGAGTTAACTCCCAAGCCCCTAGAACTGCAACAGTAAAATAAAGTGTTAGCCTATTTGAGTACCTTTCCATCCCTTCCAATAAGGTTACTGTTTTGGAAGTAACAGTCAAAAAACAAGAAGCAAAGTATGCTGCTGAAAGAGGGGATTATGATTGAATCATTTTTTTTTAATTTTAGGTAGAAGTTTACGCTGATATCCAAAAATCAGCTGTTTTCCTTTGATTTCTACAAAATTACTGCACCATGACAAGCCAACCTTACTTTCGAACTGCGTACAAAGTTTGTATCAGGCCGGTAAGGAAAATGTCACTAATGTTCCCAAGGATACAAGGGTAGTGTAGTTATTTGGACTGTCAAGGAATGCAGTAGTAAAGGGCCTCCTGATTAGAAGGACCTTATACTGGGTTTAATAGCTTACTGTTACCATCTGAAAATTTGTAATTTTGAGCAAATTAGGTAGACAGTCCTACTTATTGACATTCACTGCACATCACTAATGCCAAATAAAAAGTTTAATTTTTTCAGGTTTTTCTTGCTACCATGGAAACATGTGTTTTGCATCCTACTAGAAATGAAATTACTTTATGTCTTACTTCCTTCTAATTTTACCCTTAGAGACCTTAGGAATTTTATATTAAAATAGGTTGAAACATTCAAAAAGTTTCATTTCCTTAACTCATTGTTCAAATTGTCTTTATTTGAAATATATTATTTTGATGCTTTGTATTTAAAGTAGCTTAAAGCCATTATAAGGAAAAAAGGGTCAACATTTACATAGTTTTAACTAGGCTCCTTTTATTTGGTGAATTTCAAAATATGATAAAATCCTTCTAGCTATACTAGAAGTCCAAACTGCTATACTCACTATCTTTGAAGTTATTATAGCATGATCATTTTTTCTAAGAATTAAAAACTATCTCCCTTATTTCTTACCCCTCAGTTGATTAAGTCCAGGCGTTCATGTTTTCCATAATTCTTTCTTGACAGCTCTATGCATTTTTGCTTCTGAACACTCATCATCTTTAAAGTATTATTACATTGTATGTTATTATTAAAGATTAAATTATTATTAATATACAGTCACAGAATAAACATAACCTTGGTCTTAGGTTACAATTTTCATATATATTAAAAAATAAATATTTACTTTGCTAAAGTCTCTCGACTTTGAAAAGTGACCAAGACCAACATTTAAATTCTGAGCCTTCAAAGCAAAATGTCTTAAAGGGTTACTCTTTTTATACACTGCTCCTAGAGATAAATTCCACATGAATCTTTCCTGAATGTCCTTATTTCAAATTCCTGCCAGAGACCCAAGACATTTTGAACTATCTTGGATGTTGTCAACAATCAATACAGTGCCAACAACATAATAACATGTTCCTCTTGTGACCATGGCAAAATAATTGAAATAACTGAAATTTTCAGTGTAATCAGTGGAAAGCACATCTTTTATAAATAATCTGAATTTTTGTTAATGATAAATATTAAATTTTTTTCAACAGCAACCTCCAAAGAACATTGAAGAATTTCTTAAAAGTCAAAATTGGGTGAGTAAAGCATCCTATTTTATGTGCATAAGACTCTTAAAAGTTATGGAGATGTATAAGGCTTAAGAAAATACTTTAAATAGAAATTAATTGTTGTTGGGAAATGTGCACTGGTGGAAGAATGGAGCACTGTATGACTGGAGTGATTGGAACAATCAACAGCCTTGTTGATGATTGTTGATGATGTCTACTGCACTGATTCAATAAAAAATTAGAAATTCAAGAAATATGTTTTAATGTAGAAAATGTCTAAATACTTATATCCTTTTAATAGATAATTACATTTTAACTATCCCCTCCTGTCAGTATTTTGTTCTACTTTTCAATCTTAAAAGCCAATTTGTATTCTATCATAAAAAGTATTTATGTCTATACAATTTTGCTAATATTCTGTCTGCTATATTTACATCTTAAAGAATATACAACAATGATGTTTACTTTTTTACTGTATTTATTCACATGCTGCAGTTCAGACTTATTCTTTCCTATATAGTTAAGTGTCTTTAAAAGATACTTCAATGATATTTAGGAGAGGTCACTTCTATATCTAAGTAAAAATAAAAAATGAAATTCCCCTAACTGAAAAGATGACCAAGATCCCTCTGGGAAGCTTTCTGGCACTGACAGCTGGCTTAAGTCCCAGGGAGCAAGAATGTGGCTTGGGTAGTAAGGAGTTGGGATGCTCAGAATTGAGAGGGTAGACTATGGTGTGGTGTGGGAAGCCAGCCCGAGTGAAGTGAAGAGAGTGTCCCTGCAGAATGGGCAGCTGGGCCTGAGGGTCAGAGCCCAAGCAGGTGAGGCGATTGTTCATACAGCAGAGGCTGAACACAAAGTACAGTGGAGAACTCACATAGACCGGATTTCAGTTTTCAATTTAAAGCCCCAGTAAAATTCCCTGACACACAGATCATCTGCTGACCACAATCATCTGCCTACTGGCAACCTGTATTACACCATAGGTCACGCGAACTGACAAAGATAATAGTTTATCTGCTCCCTGTACCTTTTTTTTTTTTGCTAATTCTCCTATTTGCTTAAGGAGTACAAAATCTATATAAGGCTGCTGCCCTTCCCCCAAATGAGGGGACTTCTTCCCTTGACAAATCTCTGTTGACACTCTGTGTATCCACCAGAATAAAATTTGCTTGCCTTACTCTCTTAAGTGCTGAGTAATTCCTTATGCTTGATGAAAGCTGTCAGCCCTCAATAAGACAAACAACCCAAGAGAGCTGACCAATAAAAGTACATATGTAAAGATAATATTAGCTATGTTATTTGCTGCTAGAGATGGGAATTGCAATATGGAGGAAAGAGAAAGATAATATTTGGGATTGGCATGCTTACAAATATGTAGAGGTCAAGAGAGTACTGAAAAAGCCTCTTACAAACTCGAGAACTAAGACTCCTAGATGTAAGATGCAATAATAAAGTAAATTCTTTAGATTCAGGTGATGGAACCCGATTAGATTATGTATGAATCATGCATTAATGGCAATATCCTGGTATTTAATGCTTATAGTTTTTGATTACACTGTAACTTTGGTTAGGTGAAATTTTTCCTTTTTATTTTTATTTTTGTTTTTTGGGTCACACCCGGCAATGCTCAGGGGTTACTCCAGGCTCTACACTCAGGAGTCACTCTAGTTGTGCTCAGGAGACCATATCGGATGCCAGGGATCAAAACCAGGTCAGCCACGTGCAAGGCAAATACCCTACACACTATGCTATTTTTCCTTTTTTTACAAAGTACCTGATACAGTAATCTTGATTTTGGATGTAGGGTGGGCCACACCCAGATGTTATTTTGGGTTTATTCCTGGCTCTGTACTTAATGACAACTCCTAGAAGTACTCAGGGGACCATATATGACATTGGGGATTGAACTTAGGTCAACTGTATCCAAGGCAAGCATGGTATCCCTGGTACTAGATGTCTTGACACACAAGTTATTTTCTAAATGATTCAGAAATGTTGTCTAAAACATTTAAAATTTTATGCCATGTAATTGTTTCATGATCTTAAAATATACATTTTATTAGACTAAAAATATGAAGTAAAATCCCAATTTCATTGATTTTGAAATTTATTTTAAATGATTTCATTTGTATTCTCTCATGTTTGATGCAGGATTATTGGCCAAGGGATCTTAGTTCTTCTGAAAAGGATCATTGGTTAAGTGATCTAAAACAGCTAAAAGAAGACTGTACATTTTCTGAAATTTATTCATATTTGTGGAGCACTGTTCCTCGAGTGTATGATGCATCCATGAATATGGAGACAAGATTAGAGGAATGTTCAGCTTTTATGAAAAAACATGCATCTAAAATATTTGAAGAGGAAAGCCTAGTTTCCGGGAATGTAAATATTGTTTAATTTGTATACGGTATAGTGCCATTTGTGTGTTTCTGTGTGTGTTTGTGTGTCTGAGTGGTTGTGTAAATAATTAATTCCTAGGTTATAAAGTATCTAAAATCTGAAATTATACTTTATTTTAAAATCTCTTCATTTAGAAAATAGCCTAGTGCAGTTTATCAGTTGACCTGAAATGCACAAATTCAAAGAAAACTGTTGCTAGGATAAGCCTAAAATATTTGTGAAATTCATGAAACTGGAGAGAAAGTTTTGAGAACCATGAGACGTGTACCAACTGGTAGTGGTACTAAAAACAAGCAAGTCATCTAGAGTCAGGCTATGAGAACAGAAGTATCTGGTAGACCAGAGAGACAGTACAGAGGTTAAGATGCCAACCACAGTTGTATGCCTGGCACCACATGATTTCCTGTGCACCTCCAGGTATGTCCAGGAGCCCCCAGCCGTAGCACTACTGGAGTGGCCCAGATAATGTTTGACACTGCAATGTTTGACAAGCACTACTGCATTCTCAGATCTGAGCATTGAGTCACTGATCCAGCTGACTAGAAACTGCCAGAATGCTACCCACTACATAAAGCAAAAAATATGTAAAACCCAAAGTAAATGTGTGAGAATTGACCTGGATGATCAGGGAGGGTGGCTTATAAGAAGCATTTAGCCTTAGGTAGCCAATAACTGCAAAATGGATTGAAAAGAATATATTCAAGAATTATAATGTTTAATTTTCAGTGTTTGTCTCTCATCTATCGGAATTGATCAATACATATAAATATTCGACTAATGTTTATTCATGTCTTATTAATTTAATGGACAAACTTGTCACATATAAACCTTAAAAATGATGATACTAGTCTTACTTTTGAGTTTCCTATGCATTCCACAAATTTAATTGTTTTTGACAAGCTATAGTATATGCATACATGAAAATAGAGGGAGAATGCACACATGTACACTTTTTTGTTTATGCATACATATGTATATACACATATAATACAGCTTGTATAATTTTAAATGGATTTTAATATAAAATAAATATAAATTTGTCAAACAAGAGATGTTTCTCTTTATTGAATAATTTAGCCACTCTGGTTTTGGGGTTTTTTTGCCTTTTTTTTTGGGGGGTTCACACTCGGCAATGCTACCCGCCCGGCGAAGTCTGGCAAGCTACCCGTGTCGTATTTGTTATGCCAAATACCAGTAACAATCATAGACATCATTCCCTTGACCTGATGTTTGAGGCTCTTTATGTTCCTGGAGCAAGCAGGTTCCCTTGGGCTCTACTAGCATGAGACAGGTCTATGGAGATGTTACTGGGTGCCCACTCGAGCCATCGATGATGAGCGGGAAGACAGTGATACAGTGACAGTGATACAAAATTTAAAGATATTTTCAAATAAATTTAAAGCTTCTTGAATTTAAAGTGACTATAAAACAATCAAATGTAGGTGGCTGAGCTACTTGAAAAATACAGGCTTATTCAGTTGCAAGAGGTTGAGGTAAAACCAGCTAAATAAGTGGTAAATTCTAACACTAGTTAGACTGACCGTCCTTAAGAAGGGAAGCAGAAGAAAAAAAATACAACCTTTCATTCAGCTAAAAGTTATCTAACATCATACTTACTAAGATTACTAACTTTTGAATAGTTCATATATCATTTCCTTTTAAATTTTTCATTTTTAACTGTTAAAGGCTAGGAATATTTACATGTTATAACTTCTCATTTTTTAAACATTTCTTTTGAAATAGATCTAAGATTCAAGTCATCTATAAAAAAGTATAAGAAGAAAAAGGAGATAATGGTATAGTAACTTTCCATCTTCCTGAAAAATTTGTATTTTCACAAAAATGTAATTATAAATTCGTAGATGAGTACTAATCATGTTTTAAAATATTTATTTTATTCTATGCTATTCTATGCCTCTAAAGTAACTAGGACTCATTGAATTTGACTCAGCATTTTAGGGGTTGGCATCTTCACCTTATTGTAAGTTAAAGACTTATTTAAATGTATATGCAGTTCATTTTTCTCATTAGCTAATAGTTTATAATAGATTATACTTGGTAGTGATGGCCTGTATTAGTTCTTTTTTTTGGAAAAAATATTTTGAAAAAAGATTTTAGAGAAAAATGTATTTTTCTTTTTTATTATCCTTAGAATTACTCTGCTCATTTTTAAAAATTTTTTATTATACTACCGTGAGATGTGCAATTACAAAGGTGTTCATAATTGGTTCTTGGTAGTATAGTATACCAGCACCCATCCCTCCACCAGTGCCCCCATTTCCACCACCAATGTACCCCACCCCCTCCCGCCCACCCCAGGCTGCCTCAATAGCAGGTACCCCAGTATCCTCTCTTTCTCTCTCTGTCTCTGCTTCTCTCTCCCTCTTCTTTTACACATTGTGGCTAGCCCTGCAGATATTTAGAGTTTATCACTTAAGTCTGTTTGTGTATATTCAACGGTGAGTTTTAATCCGCCATTACCATTTCCCACATTTAGTAAAATGTATCTATTCTATCTAAATTTTACTAAATTTATCTATTTAGTAAAAGGTATCTATTTATATCCTATTAATGAATGCAGTCATTCTATATCTGTCCTTTACCTTCTGACTAATTTCACTCAGCATGATAGTCTCCATGTCCATCCATTTGCAGGTAAATTTCATAATTTCATCTTTTCTGACAGCTACATAGTATTCCATAGTGTAGATGAACCACAGTTTCTTTAGCCAGTCCTCTATTCTCGGTCATTTAGGTTGTTTCCAGGTTGTAGCTATAGTGAATAGCGCAGAGATGAATAAAGAAGTACAGATAGTGTTTCTGCTATGTGTTTTTCTGTCTTCTGGGTATATTCCCAGGAGTGCTATTGCTGGATCAAATGGGAGCTCAATGTCTAGTTTTTGGAGGAATGCCCATATTGTTTTCCAAAAGGGCTGGACCAGTCGGCATTCCCACCAACAGTGGATGAGAGTCGCTTTTTTCCCCATATCCACACCAGCACCGGTTGCTCTTGATGTTTTGGATGTGTGCCAGTCTCTGGTGTGAGATGGTACCTCATTGTTGTTTTGATTTGCATCTCCCTGATGATTAAAGATGAAGAGCACTTTTTCATATGCCTTTTGACCATTCGAATTTCTTTCTTTTGGAAACTTCTGTTCATTTCTTCTCCCCATTTTTTGATGGGGTTGGCTGTTTTTTTCTCTTGGAGTGCTACCAGTGCCTGATATATCCTGGATATTAACCCCTTGTCAGATGGGTATTGGGTGAATATCCTTTCCCACTCTTTGGATTGTCTTTGTATCTTGGTCACCGTTTCTTTTGAGGTTCAGAAGCTTTTCAATTTTAAATAATCCCGTTTGTTTATCTTTGCTTCCATTTGCTTGGTCAGTTGTGTGTCGTCTTTAAAGATACTTTTAGTTTCGATGTCGTAGAGTGTTTCTCCTATGTTTTCTTCGATGTACCTTATAGATTCATGTCTGATGTTGAGATCTATAATCCATTTTGATCTGACTTTTTGTGCATGACGTTAGAGGAGGTCTAAGTTCATTTTTTACATGTAGCTGCCCAGTTTTCCCAGCACCATTTGTTGAAGAGGCTTTCTTTGCTCCACTTAATATTTTTTGCTCCTTTATCGAAGATTAAGTGGTTGTATATTTGAGAGTGTGTTTCAGGATATTCAGTTCTATTCCATAGGTCTACGGGTCTGTCTCTATACCAATACCACACTGTCTTAATTACAACTGCTCTGTAGTAGAGCTTGAGGTTGAGGAAAGTGATACCTCCCATCTTCTTTTCCCCAAGGATTGCTTTAGCTATTCGTGGGGTTTATATATTCCATACAAATTTCAGGAGTGTTTGTTCAATTTCTTTGAAGAACATCATGGGTATCTTTATAGGGACTGCACTGAATCTGTATAAAGCTCTAGGGAGTATTACCATTTTGATAATGTTAATCCTTCCAATCCATGAGCAAGGAATGTGTCTCCATTTCCTCAGGTCTTCTTTTATTTCCTGAAGTAACGTTTTGTAGTTTTCTTTGTAGAGATCCTTTACATTCTTTGTCAAACTGATTCCTAGGTATTTGATTTTCTGTGGCGCAATTGTGAATGGAATAGTTTCTTTAATGTCCCTTTCTTCTCTCTTCGCTGTTTGCATATAGGAAGGCCATTGACTTTTGGGTATTGATTTTGTACCCTGCCACTCTACTATAGGAATGTATTATTTCTAGGAGCCTTTTGGGAGAGAGTTTCGGGTTTTCCAGGTATAATATCATGGCATCTGCAAATAGTGATAACTTGGCTTCTTCCCTTCCTATCCGGATGCCTTTAATATCTTTTTCTTCCCTGATTGCTATGGCAAGTACTTCCAGTACATTATCATGAATAGGTGTTGCATCTTGTCAAATGCCTTCTCTGCATCTATTGATATGATCATATGGTTTTATTTTTTCTTTTTTGTTGATATGATGTATTATGTTGATTGACTTGTGGATGTTGAACCATCCTTGCATTCCAGGAATGAATCCCACTTAGTCATGGTGTATAATCTCTTTGATGACTCTTTGGATTCTATTTGCTAGTATTTTGTTGAAGATCTTAGCATCTGTATTCATCAGGGAGATTGGTCTGTAGTTTTCCCCTTTTTGACATCTCTATCTGCTTTGGGTTTCAGGGTAATATGTGCCTCGTAAAAGCTATTTGGGAGTGTTTCTGTTTCTTCAATTTCCGGAAGAGCTTGAAAAAGAATTGGGAGTAGGTCCTCTTTAAAGATTTTGTAGAATTCACTGGTGAATCCATCTGGACCTGGGCTTTTTGTGTTTGGGGAGACTTTTGATTACCGATTCTATCTCCTCAATGAAGATAGGTTTGTTGAGGTATTCCAAATCTTCTTGTTGCAGACTTGGGAGGCTATAGGAATTCAGGAATTTGTCATTTCTTCTAGGTTCTCTTGTTTCATGGCATACAGCTTCTCATAGTAATCTCTGATGATCTTTTGAATTTCTGTGGTTTCTGTTGTGACGTCCCCGATTTCATTTCTGAGTCTATTTATTTGGGTTCTCTCTTTTCTTTTCTTACAAGTCTTGCAAGTGCTTTGTCAATCTTGTTTATTTTTTCAAAGAACCAGATTTTGGTTTCGTTTATCTACTGGATTTATTTTTTTTACTTTCCATCACATTGATTTCTGCTCTAAGTTTTATTATTTCTTTCTTTCTGCTTGGGTTGGGCTCCTTTTGTTGATCACTCTCTAAGATCTTAAGTTGTGAAGTCAGACTGTTTGTGATGGCCTTTTCTTCTTTTCTGATGAATGCTTGAAGAGTTATGAACTTGCCTCTTAACACTGCTTTTTGCTGTATCCCACAAGTTCTGGTAATTCGTGTCTTCCGTCTCATTTGCTTCCAGGAATCTTTGGATTTCCTCTTTTGATTTCTTTTTGACTTGCTGTTTGTTCAGCAGTGAGCTGTTTAGTTTCCAGGTACTTGGTATTGGTCTCCATTTTTGTGTACAATTAACTTCGATTTTCAGCGCATCATGGTCTGAAAAAATAGTTGGCACAATTTCCATCTTCTTGGTTTTATGGAGATATGATTTATGGCTCAGCATGCGATCTATTTTTTGAGTATGTTCCATGTGCAATGGAGAAGAAAGTGTATTCAACTTTTGGGCATTAAATGCCCTGTATATGTCTACCAGCCCTCTTTCTTCCATCTCTTCTTTTAGGGCCAGTATTTCCTTGGTAAGTTTCAATCTTGTTGATCTATCCAGGGTTGATAGAGCAGTGTTGAAGTCTCCAACTACAAGTGTGTTGCTGTCAATGTCTTCTTTGAAGTCTATTAGTAGTTGTTTTAGGTATTTTGCTGGCCCCCTCGTTGGGTGCATATATGTTTAATAGCGTGATTTCTTCCTGATATATGCATCCCTTGACTATTAAAAGTGACTTTCACTGTCCCTTCTGACCTTCTTCAGCCTGAAGTCTATGTTGTTGGATACCAGTATGGCAACCCCAGCCTTTTTGATGGGATGGGTTTTGAGTGAAGGATTGTTTTCCAGCCTTTTATTTTGAGCCTGTCTTTGCTCCGATTGTTCAGGTGTGTGTCTTGAAGGCAGCAATGTTGGATTCAATTTTTTTTATCCATTTTGCCACTCTGTGTCTCTTATCTGGTGCATTTAGACCATTGACATTGAGAGATTATTGTCATGGGATTTTGTGCCATCTTTCTGTATAGGTTGGTTGTTCTTTTGGGTTATGTCTCATCTTATATTAGATCTTTCAGTCCTTCTTTCAAGGTTGGTTTTGATTTTTCAAAGTTCCTAAGCTGTTGTTTATCCAAGAAGTTGTATAACTGTCCTTCAAATCTGAGTTAGAGTTTAGCTGGATAAAGAATTCTTGCTGAGGCATTCATTTCATTGAGTTTTCTTACTATATCCCACAGTGCCTTCGGGCTTGGAGATTGTCTTCTGAGAAGTCTGCTAGAATTATGTCTCTGTCTATGGCATCCATTACTTTTTGACTAGGATGTGTCTTGGGGTCTTTCTATTGGGGTCTCTTCTTGCTGGTATGCATCTGGCTTCTTGGATCTGGATGCCTTTGTCCTTTAACTCTGGGAACTTTTCAGCCAGGAATAGTTAACTGTTTTAATTTCCTTGGGTTACTTTCCTGTCCCTCTGGGATGCTGATGATTCTTATGTATTCTGCCTGGCTTCATCCCATTGTTCTCTGTTCCATTGCTGATCCATTTTCCGGTCTTTTTTCCATCTTATGTAGTTCTCTGAGTGCTTTCTGCAGCTCATCTTCAGTCTCACTGATTCTCTCTTCTGCTGCTGTCATCTCGTGCTTTTGCTCGAGCTGCTTGGGGTTTTAGTTCCACCTTCTTCCGAGACCTGGGGCTCTACCACGGCCCCAGGCGCCCGCCCAGCTGGCCGCACACTCCAGGGAATTCTGCTCATTTTTATCTAGGAGCTTTTTATTAGAATTATAGCTTTATAATTACATTTAGAAACTTGGCCCTGTTCGAAATATGTTTTAAAGTCATGAAATGCTGAGTTTTCAATGCCACCAGTAATCCTTTCACTTCAGTCAATGTTATTTTTTTTTAAATGTCAACATAATTATAATTTAGAGCCCTCACATAGCTTGAGGAGATCACCTGCTTTATCAGATATGAAGTTACCAGTTTAATCACAATTACTGCCTCACTTTGCTAAGTCCCTAGCATCATTTGAAAATGTATACCATTTCCCTAAAAACTACTTTGCATCCTATTACATGCTTTTTTAAAATGTCAATATTATAATTCTCTTTGTTACTAACATGTAAAGTTACTAGCATGTTATCCTTTCCAATTTGTTTTTAACTACCCTTCTCTGAAATATACATATGTATGTAAACCTCATTATTTCTAGAGAAATTGGGATGTAGAAAGAATAATAGAGCATCATGTCTAGAATGAAAGTTGTTGCATATTATTGACGGTGATCTATTTCTGTGTAAAGAGACTAGGAGAGTTAAGTTGGCAATATGCCACCAAGGTTCCCTTTCAAGGAAGGGCCGCAGATGCTACAATAAGTGCTATTTGAAGGCACCACTCTGCTTTCAGAATATGCAAAGGTTGCAGCACTATCTGAAAACCTGAGCCTGCACTTTTCTGGAAAGACACATTCAATGACAGATGAAGCTGGAGGCAAAGAGATTGGGCTAGTTTGTCCTATTGAGAACTTTAATGGGTCTTGACCCCTTAAGATCTTTTGAGGTTATTAGCTTACTGTCTTCTCCATATTCTCAATCCCACTTTTCCCTGGTCTTCCATAAATATTGATCCCAAAGTCATTTCCAATAAACACTCTGAATACCAAGCTTTACTTCAGGGTAAATTTCTCAGTGAAACCAAATGGCAATAAGTATAATTCTAGAATAACTTCCAATCTCTTATGTTTTGTTAGAAATGTTTCTTGTTTTCCATCTTGTACTATGATTGCCTTGAAATCAAGGACTATCTTTATATTTCTGACATTTATTTATTTATTTTATAAATTTTAAATACTTTTTATAACCCCATTAGATGGTGTTTTAACATTTGGACTCCATAGCCCGTCAGAGCTCCACCCCAGAGAAAAGCTGATCTCTCCCATTGCGGTTCTTCAGTAAATGCACGAACTGAGCGCCTACTACCCAGAGTATCCCACCTGCGGTAGAGCCTGGCAAGCTACCCATCAGGGCAACAAAAAAAAAAAGGGAGGTTTCCCCGGGGCTCGGGAAAGGAGTCTGGGAGGGGGGGGGGGGGGAAGGGGGGGATGGGGGGGGGGGGGGCGGGGGGGGGGGGGGGGGTGGGGGAGAAAAGGGAGGGGGCTATGGGTCGCCCCGTGTCATATTTGATATGCTCCAAAACCAGTAACAATTATAGACCTCATTCTCATGACCTGAATGAATAGATTGAGACTCTTCATGTTTCTGGAGTGAGCAGATGCCCTTGGGCTACACTAGCACGAGACAGGACATATGGAGATGTTACTGGTGCCCATTCAAGTAAATCGATGAACAATGGGAAGACAAGTGAAGTGATAAAAGTGAACACCATTAGATAGAGCATTTACAAAGCTGTTCATGGTTGGGCTTCAGCCATACAGTGTTGCAGCACTATCCCCTCACCAGTGCATGTTTCCCACCACCAATGTCCCCTGTTTCCCTCCCTTGCCCCACTCCCTGCCTGCATCTATGGCAGGCAACATTCTCGCTCTCTTTCTCTCTCCCCATTCTCTATCCCTCTCTCTTCTTTGTCACATTGTCATTTGAAATACATATACTCACTGAGGGGCTATCATATATATCTCTATTTCAAAATACTCAGTTCTGCACCATTGAATATACACAGAGGACTTACATGATAAACCTAAATGTCTGCAGGGCTAGCCGCAATGTAAAAGAAGGGGGAGAGAGATGCAGAGACAGAGAGAGAGAGACAGAGAGAGAGAAAGAGAGGAGAAAGGGGGTACCTGCTACTGAGGAAGCCTGGGGGTGGGCTGGGAGGGGGCGTGGGTATACTGATGGTGGTGATGGGGCACTGGTGCAGAGATGGGTGCTGGTATACTGTATTACCAAGAACCAATTATGAACACCTTTGTAACTGTATGTTTCACTGTGGTATAATAAAAAGTTAAAAAAAAACCAAAAATACTCAGTTCTGGCATCATCGCATTACCATTTCGAACTATTATTGACAAACGAATCCCTTCTCTATCTTAACTAACCTCTGCCCCACACACGTTTGTGGTAGATTGCTACCCTTGACGTGTCCTCCTGGGTCATATTTTGCCTAGCCTTGGATATTAGTCTCATTTCATATATAGATATATTTGCATAAATAAATATATATTTTTATTTATGTAGAAGTTTTAAAAGGCATTGAATATTAAGAGTTTATTCTAAATGTTTTTCAGCTTTCATCAGAAATGAAGACTGAGAAGAACATAGAAGTATTTAACTTTCTTGTTATATGTTATATATCAAAAGAGTTATAAGTGATAAGTTACTTACAATAATATAGGTGTAGTTATAAATATCAATAGGAGCACTGGTAGAGAGAGTTTGGAATAGGTACAGACTGTGTAATCCATTTCTTTATATGTGGTTTAGTTAGAACAAAAATGTTTTTAAATTTTCAGTGCATAGACAGCAATTCTCAGTGCTTATTCCTGACTGCACTCAGGGAATCACTCCTGGCACTCCATGGTCACTCCTGGTGGGCCTTAGGGGGACCATACATGACACCAAGAATTGAACTCAGGTTGACCTCATACATATCAAGTGCCCTACCACACTGACCCAAGTTAAAATTTTTGATTATTCACTTTATTTCAGAATTAGTTCTGTATTATTTTGATTATTATTCTGTTTTATTTTTATATTACTATATGAATTTATTAAGGCTCTTAATTTCAGAGAAGGAAATGCAGAAATTTTAGAATATATTTGGTAATATTTTTCACTTATTTTAGTGAAAATAAGCAAAATGACTTAATTGTAAGTACATAAATTCTTTAATAATATATCACTACTATTCTTAAGAATAATGACTGTTCTGTGATATTTTCCTCTTTCTAGGGTTTCAACTTTTGCAGGATTTAAACCATGTGAACTTACTCCACTACCCAGACATTTGGATGCTGAACGAATTTACCTTTTTATTTTAAAAGCCCATAACATGGATGTATGTAAACTTTATTATATTTTCACATATATGGCCTTTTGGAGAATTATGATTTAATGAAGCATTTTATTTAAAGTTATGATATATATTTGCAAGATTTAATTCTTTGAAAATGGTTAGCAGGAAGAACAGGCTGTTTACCTGTATCACCAAAGAGAATGTATTAGACTGTGTTATGGTCTAGGGCACCCGAGGCTGCTTGTGGGCACTGACTTGGTATGTGTGTGTAGTGTCATGTGCTCCCTCTTCCTGGCCTGTCAGCTTCGGTTCTGTTGCTTGCTATTTGATCCCAACATGACTTATGAGAACTTTTCCCAAAAACCCATTTTGAGCTTCCAACTGTCTGAGGGGATTTTTTTTTGAATTTTATTTAAACCATGATTTACAAAGTTGTTCACAGTACAGTTGTGTCAGTCATTGGATATTCCAACACCGGTCCCACCACCAATGTGCCCTTATAGCTAGCAAAACCCTTTATTTCCTACCCACCCCATCCCCATGCCTGCTCCCTTAGCAGGCACTAATTAATTTGCTTATTAGGAAATGTATGTTGGAATGGTATTGCTAAAGTTATGATCTTTTTACTGAGTTATTATATGTGAATTGGGCAAACTGTGTTGTTTATTTATGAACTTATTAAACGGAGTGTACTTCTCTATTTTTGGCAAAGATGTTCATGTTAATCTCTCTATAAATGTTCAATAATCAATCCCAAACCCATCACAATTGTAACTATGGACAATTATTTCAAATATTCCCTACCTCTGCTTGAGCCTATCCTAAGCAGATACTCAGTAATTAATTTTGAATTATTTGTTATAATAGTCTGCTGATATAAGGTAGAGAAATATTTTCCTAGAAGAAGGTTAATATGGATTGTTCAATCTCCCAATGGAAAATCTGGCCATTGAGTCCTTTGAATAAGAAGTTAGTGATACGATATATTGTTACAGTATAGGTATTGTGTCTACACATTATTTTTATTGGGCACCTTATACTTGCATCTATAAAATGTAATGCAGTATTGGTTTACTAGTGTTCTTCAGCTTGAGATGTCGCCCCAGGAATTACAGAGATTGTAACTGGGTTATTCAAGTGTGGTCTCTTCGGAGATTTATAGAGTAGTCTCTGGATCATGGCCGCTGATGAGATTACTTTGGCACCTGGGCAGTCCATGGAGTGCGACCACTGGGCCTTCTGGGGCACACAGAGATGGGGGAGGGTCCGCATCTCTGGCTCCCTGAAAGCCTGGAGAGTTCAGTTGCAGAAACCCACATACCTAGAGTTTTCAATGGATTCACTCATGGGTGGGGTCGGTCGGAGCAATGGATTTTATCCTGAAGCATGTCAGGGATTGTGAGGGAGTGGGAATCTTGCAGCTGCTGGGGTTCTTTGTTGAGACAGGCCTTCCCCAAACCAGGCTCCTCTCCTAGTTGCCCTGGTGTTCATCCTGGGCAGGGGGAGCCTGAAGCATGTCTCTGAGGGAATTTTTAGTTGTATCCCTTTGCAATTGTCAGTTGGAAAGAAGTTGCAAGTATAGGTAGGAAACCTGATGAGTTTTCAGTGATTTGCAGGGGTGAGATGAGAACTGAGTGGCTATAGGCATTGATTTCCCAATCACTTAAATATTATGACACATTAATATTCCTGTTGCCTGAATGCTTGGACTATGCTCCTTATATCCCCAAGAAGATTTCACTTAGACAGATAGTTGATTCAGTGCTATTAGCGCCAGTTAGTGCTGGGAGACCATGTGGTCCAGGGATTGAATCCTGGTCTCTCACATACAAAGCATGTATGCCTTTGAGCACCTTCCGTCTCAGTAACATTCTGTTCTTGGTCTAAGCCCAATAATATAGTAAAACATTTTTGTTGAGCATTTTAAATTTGAATTAAAATTTTTCATTTTTCATTAATTTATATAAGTTATGTATAACGAAACTAAGAATCGATATTGAAAAACTTTCCATAATGATCACAAAAAATTATAATGTATTTTATGAAATATAAATATACCTTATATTTATGCTGCAATTGAATTGTTCAAATTGAAATATGCTATAAACCTAAAATATATGCCATGTTTAGACTTTGTACCAAATAATAATGTAAAATGTATTAATGATTTTATAATTATGTTGTAATTATATTTTGAATTCATTTGTATATTTTTTGCTGTTATAAAGTGGTTACTAGATATTTAAATATTTAAAAATATTTTCTGGGGCCTGAGCGATAGCCCAGCGGGTAGGGCGTTTGCCTTGCCCGCGGCCGGCTTGTGCCGCCCGGGTTCGATCCCGGCATCCCATATGGTCCCCCGAGCACCGCCAGGAGTGATTCCTGAGTGCAGAGCCAGGAGGAACGCCTGAGCATCGCCGGGTGTGACCCAAAAAAGCAAAAAAAAAAAAAAAATATTTTCTGGCTCTGTGCTTTTGGGACCATATGTTGTGCGAGGGATCAAACTTTAGTCACTGCAGGCAATGCAAAGAGCCCTGCATGCTGACTATCTCTCCAGCCCCTTAGCTTTAAGACAAACATTACAATTTTATAAATAATGTCAGTTTCTGACTACTTTTTTTAGTAAGTTTCTGCTGTATAAGGTCAATTTACATTAATACTCTAAATGAAATTTAATTTTATCTTTGTGTGTGTTTTTATTCCACAGGTAAAATTTTTTAAAATATGGAAGTCTCATTTTTCTTTCACCATTTTCCATTGCTCTTTTGATTGATTCTTTTTTGGTGGTGGTTTCTTCATAAATTTAAGGTACAATGATATTTTTACTTACTTCTTTAAGTACAATTACATTTTCAGTAATAGTGTAGTGACTCAAAAGATTCTTTTCTAGATCCTTTCACAGAATTTGATTTTTGAGTACTCCACATATGTAAGAAATTCTGCTTGAAATCTATACTTCTCTCAGAAGACCTTTCAATACAGATTTTCAATATTCTGGGCCTTGATTATTATCAGGAAAAGATTAATGTAATCAAACTTTGTAGTTCATTTTGAAGCTGTAACTTTACTCCATCCTATGATGTGCTTATAAATACAAAACAGAAACCCCACTGTAAATAATTATATTAAAAGAGGTTTTATTTGGGAAAAGAAAGGTTTGATATATAAAGTCAAACAATATGATCTTTGCCCTTGTTTAATTTTACTATATTACTTTGATATATGTATACTTATAACTACATTTATTATTGGAGGAAAAGAGATTTAATTAGTTTGCCCTGGTACTACAGCTAGTGAAAAACAAAACTACCATTGAAGCTCACGTCTGCCAATGCCCAATCCCATGCATCATTCCATCATGTAGCTACCAATTTGCTCTTTGAAAAATAATAGTGCTTTAATTATAAAAACTAATAGTTTTAATTACAAAATAAATTATTTTAATTCTATATGTGCTTTGTTTTTTAAGCCTGATAGAGAAAATCAAGCTTTCTTGTTTGATAGGATGTCAGAAAGTTATGTGATGCTATTCATGAGTATACCTGTAAATCGGAAGGATGCATTCATTCAGGTAAGCATAGAAAGTATCTGGTTATGCTAATTTTTCAAAGCTAATAAAATAAAAATGACCTGAACATATGTTAATACATTTGATTTTTTGAAACAAAAAGTTCCTGAATTGTAGCATAAGTAACAGTAATATTTGAGCTAATCTATCTTTTAGAAAAGATAGATTAGCTTAAATATTAAATAATTATAAAATTATTATAAAATAATTAAAATTATTTTATAAAGAAATTTATGAACACTGTATCTAATCTTTTCAACTAATTAGAAAACTCAACTGTGAATGAGAGATTGAATGTCTTTTGAAGATCACCTACTCAGCTAATGAATTATGATATCTATAGTAGTTGAGATATATAACCAAAAACTGTGAAAGTATTTTCATAGAATTCTCTCCGATAGATGTATCCTGACTGCTTGTCACAAGCTATCTATGCAACATTTCAGAAAGCATTTCCAGAATCCTGTGAACTGTTTGATGAAGAATTTACAAAAGAGTTAGTGAATACTGTTTTCCTTTGGTTGTCAGGTATAAACGTTTTATTTAAATTTGATCATTATTTTGGTATCTGAAAATTTTGGACTGCTGTAGGTTTCACTGTATTAAATAAAGTTGGTAGTTTTGGGCTAGAATGAAGAAGCTCAGAATGCTTATTTCACATGTATGATGCTCTGGGTTTCACCTTTCAAACTATGCCTTACAAACCACTCTATATCATTGCCTGTGTTTAAAAATAATTACTTAAGACAGTTTTGTTAGGTCAAAATTAATTTGTTATTTATTTGAGTCAATAATTTTATAAACCATTCAATATTTGTATAATAGTTAATTATCACAGAAAGTAATTACATATACATAGTGCATATTTCCAAGATATTCTTTTAAAGTTATAGAACACTGCTGACATTTTATGGAAAATATTAGATAGATTCAAAAGCCAATTAACTTCTCATACAATTAGTATGAGATTAACTTCTCATACAATTAGTATGAGAAGTTAATAAAGGTAATCTAGTTTTTTGATTTATGTGAGTATGGGTAAAGAGTGATAGAACTGAAAGACTGAAGGGAGTAAAATTCTTCTCCTTCAGGGATAGTGAGGAGATTTATAAGAAGTGTATTGAAATCTAATGGAAAATCAAGCAAGACTGTCTACTTGCTTTTCTATGGATCTTCAGAGTATGCTACTTATTCTACATGCAAACTGCCTAAAGCTAGGACAAGAGCATTAATAGGCGTAAACCTCATTCTACTTAACTATCAGAATGGGTAGTTTTAACTGAATTACCTTTTTTAGATAAATTTCCTATGGCTGTAATTGGTAGCCTTATTTAAAATTTAAAAACAGGTTATTTCTTTTTACTCTGTTTTCAAGTTTCAGTTAATTTCAGTGATAAAATTTCCATTTGTTATTTTTCGTATCTTCTGTTTACTGAAACTGCTCTCTCTATCCCATTTGTTTCAAGTATGTTCTTCATTGCTTACATATTTCAAGCATAACTGCTTGAAATATTTGTCAAATGGGTCAGAGAAATAATCCAGCACGTAGGCATTTGCCTTGCATGCAGCTGAGCCAAGTCAGTCCCCAGGGCCCCTGAAAAACACAAGGCGTAATCCTGATCACAGAGCCAAGAGTAAATCCTGAGCATCATCAGGTGTGCCACAAAAAAGAGATGTTTTTTTTTAAATCAAATGACTTAATGTCTGTAATATGAAAAACAAGAGTTTAACCTCATTTCCACTTTATTTATTTATTTATTTATTTATTTATTTATTTATTTTTGCTTTTTTGGGTCAAACCGGCGATGCTCAGGGATTACTCCTGGCTCTGCACTCAGGAATTACTCCTGGCGGGGCTCGGGGGACCATATGGGATGCTAGGGATCGAACCCGGCCGGCACAGGCCGGCCGCATGCAAGGCAAATGCCCTACCTACTGGGCTATCGCTCCAGCCCCTCATTTCCATTTTAATCCCTTGGATTTCTTTTTTTGTCTAATTACTATGGGCAAGACTTCCAATGATAAGAGTAGAGTGTTAAAGTCTTCCACTTTTATCAGCTAATAACTATTATTGTGTTGCTGCCTATATCTCCCTATAGAGCAGTTGCTTTATAAACCTTATTGCCCCCACTGGTACATTTATTTCAGCAGCTCACTATGTTGTATTTAACAGGTCCACATTTGTTTTAGACCTGGCACGTATTGATATAAAACTGGTATTCTGCAAGTCCTTTTTGTTCAACATTCTCTTTCCAAGGTTTGCATTTTCTATCCAGTCCTTTTCCCCTTTAAGTTTCTGTTTCTCCTCCTCCTCCCCACCTCCACGGAGGGGAAATAATACTCCTTAACACTGGACTTGTCAGTGGTTGTACCTTCCACAGAGTTATTTCCCTGAAACGTGACAGTTTTCACCTGTGAATTTTCTCAGTGATATCCCCTCACAGAACTGGGGTGTTTTTTTTAAATCTTATCCCTGACCTCCCCTAAAATACATTTTAAGCAAGGAAAGAGCAAAATTTGTCAGAAGTGATGGAACAAAACAACAATCTAAGAAAGAATCATATACAATGCAACTGAGTAACTGAGCAACTTACCTGAGGAATATTTTATCATTAATCCTCCTAGGGTCACAAGAACAGTACTTTATATATAAAATTTGCAAACCTAGAACAAAGTCTACAGAAATATCCACAGGACTAGAAGCAAAACTCAAATACAACACAAAAATTTCTATTAAAATACAAGATAAACAGCTGTGCAGCTCGTCCTCCTGTGGAGCGGCCATGGAGTTCCAGAGGACAGTAAAAGGTTTGGCCAGCCCCTGGTTGTGTCCTACATAGCTCCTAGGGGCTCGCTCAGCATTCAGGGGGCCACACTGACCAGATTTGGGCTCCTCTACCCATTCCTCAGACTCCATGTTGGTAGGCGTAGCTAAGAGCTCCCAGCCACCACAGCCAACAGCTGGAAGAGAGAGCATTCCGGACCCACCCTCCAGACCCAGACTCCAGACCCACAGATGTGCTGGTGCATGGCCACAGAGTGGCCACATGACAATCTTAGACAATAATGGATTTTAGGGCCAGTTTGTTCCCAGGATCTTTCACATTTATACACTGTAATGATTATTGAATGGCCAAAAAGGCATATGAAAAAAAATTCTCACCATCACTAATCATCAGGGATATGCAAATTAAAACAACAATGAGATATCATCTCACACCAGAGACTAGCACATATCCAAAAGAGCAAGAACAACCAGTGCTGGCATGGATGTGGGAAGAAAGGGGCTCTCATCCATTGTTGGTGGGAATGTCAACTGGTCCAGTCTTTTTGGAAAACAATATGGACATTCCTCCAATCTAGAAATTGAGTTCCCATTTGACCCAGCCATACCACTTCTGCCTTTTTTTTCCAGAATCTGGAAACTACCAGAGTGCCTGAGAACAGACAACTGGATAAAGAAACTGTGGCACATCTACACAATAGAATACTATGCAGCTTTCAGGAAAAAATGAAGTTATGAAATTTGCTTATAAATGGATGGACATGGAGAGGATCATGCTGTGAAATTAGCCAGAGGGAAAAGGACAGATATAGAATGATTGCATTTATTTGCGGGATATAAAACAATAGTATGATACAGTATCCAAGGTCAGGCAAACATGAGTGAGGAGGTTTTGTCAGTGGGTGGAGTCTACCACAAATGTGTAGGAGTCAGATGTTAGGTAAGACAGAGAAGGAACAGTGTGCTAGCAATTGTTGGAAATGATAATAGCAGCCTAGAACTGAGCATTGATATACATGGTAACCTCAAATGTATGTACTGCAAGCCACAATGTATAAGATAAGGAAGAGAGAGAGAGAGAGAGAGAGAGAGAGAGAGAGAGGAGAAGAGACAAAGTGCAGCAAGTGCCTGCCATAGAGGCAGGCCTGGGGAGAGAGGGAATCAGGGGACTTTGGTGGTGGGAAATGGGCACTGGTGGAGGGATGGGTGCTGGAACACTGTATGACTGAAACCCAAACATGAATATCTGTGTAATCTATATCTCACGGTGGTATAATTTTTTTTAAAAAAACTATGAGGAAAACAAATTCTAGTAATAAAACTCCTAACTATATTATTTTTAGAGAATTACAAGGTACTGTTAAAGACATAAAATAAGACATTGAGAAATGGAAAGTTTTGTGTTCATGACTGTGTAGAATTAATATAGTCAAAACATTTATTCTGTCAAAAGCACTATTAAAACGAAATTACAATAAAAATTACAGTTATATTTTAAAGGATATGGAATAAAATCAATAAGTTTTACATAAATTCATAAAAGACTTTGAAAATCAGTGATGAACATGTGGTAGAATAGAAGGAGGCACCATGTATCCAATTTCTTGCTCTACTATAAAGGGATAGTAATTACACTGCACAGTATTCAAATAAAAGTAAACTCATGGATCAGTGGTTTAGAATTGAAATCCCATAAATAAGTCTGTAGTTACTGATTTTTGACATGGGCTCTAAGACTATACAGTTTAATAAGAGTATCTCCAACAAATAACTCTAGGAAAACAGAACTATCAAATGCAAAAACAAAACAAGACAAAAACATTGGACTATTGTCTAAACCCACAGATAAAATGAACTCAAAATATATTAAAGATATTTAACACCCCAATATATAAGGGATATAAATTATATTGTAAGTCCAATGATATTAGCATTAGAGATTTCTTTGGTGATTTGTGATAACAATAAACATAAGAGCAAAATGAAACAATGCAATTACATTAAATTTAAAAGCCTTTTTTTTTTTTGGTTTTTAGGTCACACCTAGCAATGCTCAGGGGTTACTCCTGGCTCTTTATTCAAGAATTACTACTGGCAGTGCTCTGGGGACCATATGGGATGCCGGGAGCACAGGTCAGCTACATGCAAGGCAAATGCCCTACATGCTGTGCTATCGCTCCAACCCCTAAATTTAAAATCTTTTTTACAGGAAAAGAAAATATAAACAATTGAAATACAGGCCAAAGAGAGTACAGTGTTTCAAATTCTTACCTTGCATGTGTCATACCCAGGTTTGATCCCAGGAACCCCTTATGGTCCCCAAAAGCCCTGCCTGGTGTGATCCCAATTTGCAAGGCCAAGAGTAATCTCTGAGCATGCTGCATGTACTCCTCAAACAAATAAAAATAAATAAGTAAAATACATCCTACTGAATTAAAAAATATTTGTATATAATAATCCTATATATAAGGGATTAATATCCAAGGCAATAGTCATAAATGGTCAGAAGGCAATTCTGCTACATTTATGCTAAACACCACACAAATACATGATGTATTGTCTTTTATATAAAAGGTCATTGTGTTAATAGACAATTGCAATTTTAGTCATATTATAAACTAATATACCTCAATAAAATTAAATAAAAATCAAACAAAATGTATTTACAAAGATAGGGACTGGAGTGATAGTACAGCAGGCAGAGTTCTTGCCTTATATGCAGCTAACCAGAGTTTGATCTTTGGTATCCCTGAGCCCTGCCAGGGATAATTCCTGAGTACAGAGCAAGGAGTAACCCCTGAGCGTCACTGAGTGTGGCCCCCCAAACAAAAATGTTTACAAGATAAATATTAATGGATATTTTATTAAGCTGTATAAATATGCTATATTGTTAAATACTTGTTCTTTCTGTGTTTTCACAGTAATTAACCTCTTCATATATCCTGGTATATATTTAGCTTATATCTATGAGAAGGCAGATAATATTGAGTTTTAACTGTTTATTACTAATTTATATAGTAAGATGTTAATATTTCTTTATAAAGTTTCCCTCTTGTGAAACTTGAGATTGTCATTTTTCATGGGAGTATTGTGATGATGAAATATATAATACTCATAAAATGCCTTAACAAATTTACGTATGACAATTCAAATTTCTATGGTTAAATGTATATTTTATATCAATAGGTTTAAAACCTGAAAAACACTTATGGACCCACTGGAAACCTCATGAATTCTGTACCAGAACCATACATAGTTCCAAAAAAGAACTTCAGGACCTCTACTAGAAAAGATTACAAGGAGCCAAGAACGTATATCATCTTGTAAGTAAATTTATTATAAACTTAAAAGTGAAATGAAAATCAAAGTAAATATTTGTATTTCCTAATGACTTCGATTTTGTTGAGGTGCATATAGTAACATTTGATTTGTATATTGGTGGTATTAATAGTTTTAATACTGCTTTCCATCTTAGATTTTTGTTAGAAAAATGGTCATCCTTTACTCATTTGCTTGTTATTGTATTTAAATATTTACTTTAGGAACTTTTCAAATACTACAACAAATTTTCTTGCTTCTTAATTTTATTTGTAAATTGTAATAATTTTTTACCTACAGCTAAGTTTAAAATTTTTATTTGGTAAATTTGAATAATATTTTCTTTAGATGATGTTTTGTGGTGTGTTTGCCATACATAAAGCAATAAGTCAATGAAGCTGACATAATTTAAGATAAATTGTTAAAGAAATATTAAGACTAAGCCAGGAAAAATATAGGAAATTTGATTCAACCCAAAAATCTTCCCCCAAACATGGGCTGAAACAATAGTATAGCAGGTTAGATGTTTGCCTTATATGCAGTGAACTTGGGTTCAATATCTATCACCCCATATGGTCCCTGGAACTTAGAGCCATGAATAAGCAGTAATTATAGCAGAGTGTGGCCCCAAACACTCCTAAATCATAAAAGAGAACAAAGGCACAACCAACACACACATGAAAAGATGTTTGTCGTATCTCATTAGGAAAGGTCACTAGAATGCTTCTTAAAAGCTGGGATTCATTCTGTATTGGTACTAAATACAGCCTTGTGCAACACAGCCTTGATGAAATTTTTTTGTATCAATGTTCATCTCACTTATTGGTTGTGATTAGTTTTCTCTTCTTTTTTTTTGGTGGTACTCCTATCTGGTTTTGGTATCACTTTAATAATTCTGGTATTATAAAAATGTTTTTAGAAACATTCCTCTTCAGTATTTTTTGAAGTTTGAGAATAAGTTCCTCTTTAAAGATGATATGGAATTTACTAGTAAGGGTATCTGTTAGTTTTGGGGGAGATTTTTTTTCATAATAGCTAAGATAGGGAAACAGCCTAATTGCTCATTGATAGAGATGAGATAAATGTTGTATGGTATATGAATTGTTTAGCAATTTTTGAAAGTTGAAACTGTGGCATTTGCAGGGAAAAGGGAAGGAACTCAAAAGGAACTTATTTTATATAAATCAAAATAAGTCAGAATTAAAAAAGACAAATGTTAGATAATTTCACCTCTATGTGAAAGTAATATGCAAACTAGGTGAACAGACAAACCAAAATTAAAATAAACTCAGGTACATTGACCAAAGAACCAAGGCTACCAGAAGGAAAGAATGTGGAGGAAGAGAACAAGAGTAAAGTGATTTAATGGAAGGTGGCAGGTTTTTTTTAATTAAAAAAAATAAATACAAATAATGAAAACTTTAAATAAAATTTCATCTTAGTGCCATAGACTTCAGATACATATTCAGTTTTTGTATTTACTTTTTCTTACTCAAATTTTCCACTTTATATGTTGCATAGTTATTTAACTAAATTTTGAGATGACTCATAGTGGCTATGTTTATCCCACTATCTTATGAAGTGTCCTTTTATTTTTATGACAATGTTATATGAATGCTTCTTATGTAAACATTAAAAAATGGAAAGAATGTTTTGCACATATGACAAATAGTTTTTTTCACATTTTACATATTTTTGGCATATTCTTTTTTTTTTGCTTTTTTTTGGGGGTCACACCCAGCAATGCTCAGGCGCTACTCCTGGCTCTGCACTCAGGAATTACTCCTGGCGGTGCTCAGGGGACCATATGGGATGCCGGGGATCAAACCCAGACGGGCATGAGAGCGGCCTCGTGCAAACGCCCTACCCTCTGGGCTATTGCTCCGGGCCCTTTTGGCATATTCTTAATTGTCTTTCCTTCTCAAGCACTAACAACTATTCTAATTTTTGTGGGTTTTTTTAATCTATGTTGTTTTTATGCTCTTTACTTGATATATACATAAGTATCAATCTTACTATATTTTAATATATAACTATAAAAATGTCAGTAGTTATGTAACCAATAGATATTGACCAATATTTTTTACTATCAAATTAGTCTATAGGTTGTTTACAGTTGAAAGTTTTGTCACTTGTAGAAAATACCACTTATGAGTTTTTAATCTCATTAACATTTTTCTAAATATTTTTTATTTTTGTATTATTTTATAATATTCTTTGTTAAAATAATTTTATTTCCTTATCAGTTCAGTATAATCTAAAATAATAAATTGCTCTGGTGACATACCCTTTCAAAGAACCTTTATATGTGCAAAATGAAATGATAATTTTGTAGAAGAAAACAAAAATCAGTTTGCTTCAAACATACTGACAATATTAATGTGAAACAGTAATAAAGATATAATAGTTATCCATAAGTATTTGAAAAATAGTTTTTCTAAGTATGGAGATATGTAAAGGATTTGATGGGTATTGCTTATTATAGACTGTTCCTAAAATTTAATCACTATGACAACTCAGGAAAATTTCAAGTTGTAGTACATACTTGATAAAATGTGTTCACTTATTAAAACCTTATTGGTAATCATATGTGGTATGTAACTTTTATTTTAACCTAAAAAAACAAGAAAACTAAACATAAAAAATTATATAACTTTTAAAAGAAGAAAATTATATAACTTGCCATCATTGTGTCACTATATCACTGTCTTTCCATAGTTCATCGATTTGCTGGAGTGGGCACCAGTAACATTTCCATAAGTCCTGTCACAAGCAAGTGTAGCCCAAGGGCATCTGCTTGCTCCAGGGACAGGAAGAGCCTCAAACCATTCTTCAGGTCATGGAATTGAGGTCCATAATAGTTACTAGTTTTTGGCATAACAAATAAAAGACAGGTAGCTTGCCAGGCTCTGCCGTGTAGGTGGTATACTATCAGTAGAAGGCTCTCATCTTGAGCATTTACTGATGAAACATATAGGGAAAGATCAGGCTTTCTCTTGAATAGAGTGACTTGCCATATGTCACATAATTAATAAGTAATGTAATATAAAATCACAACCAGGAAATTCTGGTCTAAAAGTCTGAACTCCTAATTACTTCACATGCCACATCTTAATCATTTAATTTTATAGGCTTGCAAATCCATCGAGGTTTAAAATTGCCATTACTGGATGAGAACTATAACTTATGAGAATTGTCATATTTTTAATTGCTCATTCAGGAAAAATGTGAATAAGTCTTTTACTGCTTTCTCTGGCTCAAAGTTAATAGGTCAAAAGGAAAGGATATGCATGAGAAGGGTGAGACAAGAAGCAAAAGACTGATGTGAAGTTCACTGCCTGCCCAATTTTGCATGCATGTGCCTCAAGTAATGAATAGTAACCAGCAGTTTGGGGGTGGAAAACCAATGTCGGAGGTCAAAGTTATCCAGAAGAATGTGACAAGCAAAGAGTCAGGAACTTTGAACCTCCAGGGAAAGTGAACTTTCAGTTATTTAATCCAGTGCCCAGGGTTTGTTATCAGTTGTCTATACCCTTATTTATATACTGTAGGTGAGTGAAATCATGCAGTAACTGGTACTCCCTCTGGCTTATTTTACCCAGCATGACACCTTCCAGTTCCATCCAAGGTATTTCATTGTGTATTTACACTTGTCACTTGTCTTGCCGTTGTTCATCGATCTGCTTGAGTGGCCACCGGCAACATTTGCATACGTCCTGTCATGTGCTAGTGTAGCCAAGGGCATCTGCTCGCTCCAGGAACACGAAGATCCTCAAACCATTCCATCAGGTCATGGGAATGAGGTCTATAATTGTCACTAGTTTTTGGCATATCAAATATGACACAGTTAGCTTGCTAGACTCTGCTGTTAGGGTGGGATATTCTTGATAGTAAGCCTGAGCTCACACAGTTCCTAAAGGCCTTGGCCACATGGATGGAGACCAGTTCTTTTTGCACAGCCCTAAGCAGTAACCAGTAGCCCTCACGCACTTCCGGGCGAACCAAAATTCCATTTTACTGAATGAAAGGCCATGAAAGGCCACAGGTCCTCTGTACCTGCTCGTACCTGAGATCCTGTCTCCAGGGCCCACAGTGCTTCCAGTGATGCATGCCACCTTTCCGAGCCCCATCCCGGTGGCTGTCAGGCGCCTTCAGCCTCAGCAAGGCCCCGCACCCCCTTTACCCTACAACTTCCTTATTTGTCTGTCATTGGATATTTGAATTGTTTCCATATCATGGCAGTGTGTTGCAATGAACACAGATATGCATATATCTTTCATAATTAATAGTTCTTGAATTTGGGGGGTAGATGCCAGAAGTGGGATTCTAGGTGATATAGGAGCTTTGTTCTACTGAGAAATTTTTGAACAATTTCCATCCTGTTTTCCTTAGAGACTAAACCAGACAATATTCTCACTGGAAGTTAATGAAACTTACTTCTTTACCACATCCCTGACAACACTGGTGACTTTCCATGTTTTTTGATATATGCCTTCTTACTTCTGTGAGATAAGTCACTGTTTTGATTTTCACTTTTCTGGTAAGGGACAGCAAGTATTTTCTTATTGGCCATCCACATGTCCTCTTCATTGAAGTGTCTCTTCATCTCTCTCCTTTTTTGGTCAGGTTACTAATTTATTGTTGCTGAGTTTTGTAAGTGATTTGTATTTTTTGGATATTAGTTCTTTATCTGATCTATTGTGTGCAAATGCATTGTCCTGTTTGGTAGGGTATTTTTAAATTTTAATCCATATTTCTGAGAATGTCAGTCTGGGATAGTGGATGGGGAGAATGATGAGTTGGTTTGGAATTAACACAGTGGCTTTGGTGGACTACATTGGGCACTGTCGGTGGTGGTGTTATAACTCTCGTAATCATATCACCTAAAAATACAATTGTGTTTAAAAGTCACAAGACCATAATTAAAATAAAAGTAATTTTTTGTCAAAAATAAAATAGACTCTCCACGAGGGAAGCACAGATCTGCTTACAAATCTCAGCTTTTCATAGTGAACTAAAATAGAAGGTGTACCATTTCAAAAAAGCAAGGGTTACTTCAATTAGTATAGTGTTTTTTTGTAAACTTATGCTTACATTGTGACTTCTAGGAAATCTATTTGATGTAGAAGTTTATTCAAACTTACATGTTGATTTCAACTTTGAGCCTCTTATAGTTTTCCTGAACACTAAACTACTTTTAACTCTATCTTCTGTTTTTTTTTATTTAGTGGTCTGTGAGTGTGTTTATTATTTACGTGGTAATTTTATATTTTACATCTTTTTGATATTTTTGTGCCATAGATTTATTTGATGATTATTTTTTAAAAAGTGTTCTTTAAACACATCCAGTAAAATTGTTTTATTTTTAATGAAAAATTTTTGTTTAAGTACCATCATTTATAATACTGCTAGTGTTTCAGGAATATCTTAGTGCTATATCAAACCCACATGCCCCCCTCTCTCCCCCCCCCACACACATACTTGGCAAGCTCTGGTTTATAGGAAGACTCTCAGGGTGTTATCTTTAGCTATTGTCTATTCCCTTGCTATGTTTCTTTATACCCCATATATGTGCTCATTCACTGCTTGTTCTTTGATTCACTTCATTCAGAATTATATTCTGGAACTGCAGGATTTCATCTTTTCTAGGGAAAATCTTTCCATGTATTGAGTTGTATTTTATTATATATACGTTACCACAGTTTCTTTATACACTCATCTATTTTTAAATACTAGATTGTTTCCATATCTTAGCTATTGTAAATAGTACTGCAATGAACATAGGAGTGCAAATACCTTTGTGATTTAATGTTTTTGTGGCTTCGGGTGGATGCTGGATGCCAGTGAGTGGATCACCAAATCATATGTCCCTCTTAGAGAGAGAGAGAGAGATAGTACAAAGTAAAGGAATTGCCTTTTACGCAACTGTTTCCCAAGTACTTCCAAGAATGTATCCTGAATTCATAACAAGGAGTAAGCCCTAAGCACAGTTGGCTGAGGCCCAGCCATGCTGCCCAAATCATAGAAATTCTGTTCATATTAATTAAAGTTTTATGTTTCTTTATCCATTAGTCATCTGAGTAAAGAGTTGTGTTGTGAGCAATTCAGCATCTTTTGGATCTTATTCATGGAAGTTAATAGAAGTAGGGTAATGGTATAAGTCAAGTTGCATGATCAAGTCCTTATAACATCTTTCTAATGCATCACTTTATTTTGCTTGTTTATGTGAACTTCATATTAAAGCAAATAATTTTCCTATGGGGGAAAAAAGAAATACTGAAGACATTGTATGTCTTTCCTGATCTACTTTCATGGCATTTCTTAGATTTTCCTTATTTATCTCTATCATTGGTACTTTGTTAGAAAATTCTTGAGAGGCACCAACTCAGAATATTTGTGGATATGCAAGCGACTTTACTATAGCTGTGTCTCACAGTTCACTTTTGTGTATTCTGTCACTCTGGCAAACCAGAAAGGCAAAGTGCAAAAGATTAACTAAGAATCTATCTCCAGAATACCTTTTCCCCTAACAGTGAATTTAAAGCCACACCAAAATTTTATCTCAATTAAAAGTTTTATTTTTGTTTTGTTTCCTGGGCCACATTGGACAATGTTCTGGACTTCTTCTGGCTCTATGCTCAGGGATCACTACTGGTGGGTTGGGGGAACCATATGGAGTACTGGGAATTAAATTCAGGTCAGCTTCGTGCAAGGTGAATGTTCTACCCACAATACTACCTCTCTCACCCTCAACTGAAATGTTTTAAAAGGAGACCACAAGCTAATAATCCTAATAATCTTAGAGTAGATGGTACATGCTAAATAAAATTATTGGGGAATTGGAAAACCAATGTCGGAGGTCAAAGTTATCTGGAAGAGTGTGACAAGCAAAGAGTCAGGAACTTTGAACCTCCAGGGAAAGTGAACTCTCAGTTATTTAATCCAGTGCTCAGAAATGACCTAGATATACCAATGCGTCTTAAACTGGTTTGTGAGCCATATGTAGCTGAACATGTGTGATGCAAAGAAAAAAAAAAGCAATAGTGAAAGGTTTCTGAACACATTAATACCAAAACTTAATTTAAAAAATGAGTTGTTGAGGCCCACCCCACATCCACTCCCTCTGGGCAGGCGGGACACCTGAAGCCTGACAGCCGGAGTGTGAACTTCTGCAGACCAGGCCTACACCCCTCCCCACGTCAGCCCTCTGATTGACACTGCTTTGCTCCAGGCCGCTCTATCCTAGGTTTCACACCCCCAAAACTCAAAACCACACGGCCGGCAAAGTACTTTTATTTTCCTATATCCTCTATAATAGTACTAGGGTACATTTTCCACAGTATACCCCACATCCCTCAGAATCTGTGAACACCTGTCAACAACCTTTACTGCACTGTCCAGACATACAGTGCCTAATACACTCAAGTTGCAACCTATAACAATCATAATGGTAAAGCAACGCAGAATTACGTGAAGCTCCATAAGCAAAGCTACCTGCCAAGAGAAGTCAAGCAATAAATGATGAGCTGGATGATCTTTCTGATAAGCAATTTCAAGAGAGTTGTTAAGAATGCATAAGGAGCTCAGGTATGCTGAACCAGAGACTCTCAGACATGGGGCAGAGCTGCTACTTGCTCTCCCCTGTGCCCAGCCACTCATGAGGCGCACGGGAGGCATGGCGGGTTCTAGCCCTGGACTGCCACCCCAGCAGAGCCTCACAACAAGCCAGGCGATTCCCCCCGACTCCATAGGGGCGCTGTTTTCCACATCCGGACTTCTTTCTCATCACACCTCCACCCAGCAGACCAGTCTATCACAGCCCGGATCATCGACACTCACCCTGCAGCAGTTCTTTTTTTTTCAATCCCGGCCCAGGTATGCTGAACCAGAGACTCTCAGACATGGGGCAGAGCTGCTACTTGCTTTCCCTGTGCCCAGCCGCTCATGAGGCGCCCGGGAGGCATGGCGGGTTCTAGCCCTGGACTGAAGTTCCCAGAACTGGAGAGTGTGTCCTGTCAGATTCAGGAAGCTCGAAGGGTACCATCTAAAAAAGAAACCCAAATAAGAATACCCCAAGACATATCCTAATAAAAATGACAAGAACTATAGATAGAGATAGAATACTGAAAGCTGCAAGATCAAAGAAGGAAATCACATACAAAGGAAAATCCCTAAGATTTTCAGCAGATTTTTTAGAGGAAACTCTCCAAGCCTGAAGATAGTGGTGGGATATCGTGAAAAGGCTTAATGAAATGAAGGCCTTGCCAAGAATTCTTTACCCCGCCAGACTCACATTCATATTTGAAGGAAAGATAAACAACTTCATATATAAGCAACAGCTTAAGAACTACATAGACTCAAAACCAACTTTAAAAGAAGGACTGAAGGACTGCTGTAAGATAAGACAAACCATAAAAATGCAAAAAACTTATTCAAAAAATGGCACAAATTCCTATGACAATAATCTCAATGTCAATGGCCTAAATGCACCAATAAATAGACACAGAGTGGCAAAATGGATTAAAAAACTGAATCCAACATTCTGCTGCCTACAAGAAACATCTAAACAATCAGAGCAAATACAGATTCAAAGTCAAAGTCTGGAAGGCTGGGAAGACAATTCTTCATGCAAACAACTCCTCCAAAAATGCCAGATTTGGCCATACTAGTATCTGACAACATAGACTTCAGGATAAAAAAAGGTTAGAAGGGACAGTGAAGGCCACTTCTTAATGATTAAGGGATGCATATACCAGGAAGAAATTACACTCCTAAACATAAATCCAGTGAGGGGCAGCAAAATACTTAAAACAACTGCTAATAGACTTCAAAGAAGACAATGACAGCAACACGATAGTAGTCGGAGACTTCAACACTGCTCTATCAAGAGTCTTCATAGATTGACAAGAATGAAACTCACCAAGGAAATACTGACCCTGAAAGAAGAAATGGAAGGTAGCGGGCTGGTTTATATATACAGGGTTTTTTCATCCCCAAAAAGCCGAATACACATTTTTCTCCAGTGTGCATGGAACATTTTCCAATATAGATCATATGCTGAGTCACAAAGAATACCTCAATAAAATAAAAAAGATAGAAATTGTGTCAACTATCTTTTCAGACCATGATGCACTGAAAATGGAAGTTAACCACATACAGAATCAGGGAGTTAAGACAAACACCTGGAAACTGAACAGGTCGGTGCTGAACAACCAGTGGGTCACAGAAGAAATCAAACAGGAAATCCAAAGATTCCTGGAAACAAATGACAATGAAGACACCAACTATCAGAACTTGTGGGACACAGCAAAAGGTGTGTTAAGTGGAAAGTTCATAGCTCTGCAAGCATTCATAAGGAAAGAGGGGCCAAATAAATAACCTGACTTCACAGCTCAAAACGTTACAAAAAGACCAACAAAAAGGAACCCAAACAAGGCAGAAAAAAATAATAAAACCTAGACAGGAAATCAATGAGCTGGAAACCAAAAAAAAAAAATCCAAAAGATTAATGAAACCAAGAGCTGGTTCTTTGAAAAACTAAACAAGATCAACAAACCACTGGCAAGATTTGTAAGGACAGGAAAAGAGAACCCAAATAAACAGAATCAGAAATGAAAAAGGGGACATCACAACAGAAACCACAGAAATCCAAAACATCATCAGAGATTACTTTGAGAGTCTGTATGCCATGAAACATGAAAACTTAGAAGAAATGGATATATCTGAATTCCTATAACCTCCCACATCTGAAAAAAGAAGACCTGTAGTACCTGAATAAGTCTATCACCATCGAGGAAATTGATACAGTAATTTAAACAGTTTCTATGAGGCACACATCACCCTCATACCCAAAGCAGGAAGAGATAACACAATGAAAGAAAACTATAGACCGATCTCCTTGATGAAAGCGGATGCTAAGATCTTCAACAAAATACTAGCAAACAGAATCCAAAGACCCATCAAAAAGATTATACATCATGATCAAGTAGGATTCATCCCAGGAATGCAAGGATGGTTCAACATTCGCAAGTCAATCAACATAATACATCATATCAATAAGAGAAAAAAATAAAAACCATATGATCATATCAGTAGATGCAGAGAAAGCATTTGACAAGATCCAGCAACCGTTCATGATTAAAACCCTGCAAAAAATGGGAACTGAAGGAACCTTCCTCAAGATAATCAAAGCTATCTACAAAAAGCCCACAGTGAGTATCATTCTCAATGGGGAAAAATTGAAAGCCTTCCTCCTAAGATCAGGTACAAGACAGTTTTCCCCCTTTCGCCTCTTTTTATTCAATATAGTACTGGAAGTACTTGCCATAGCAGTCAGAGAAGAAAAAGGACATTAAGGGCATCCAGATAGGCAAGGAGGAAGTCAAGCTATC
Organism: Cryptotis parvus; assembly: GCA_021461705.1. Lineage (NCBI taxonomy): Eukaryota > Metazoa > Chordata > Mammalia > Eulipotyphla > Soricidae > Cryptotis > Cryptotis parvus. Next base: position 23,847 of record JAJIBD010006861.1, on the reverse strand, counting down.
ACTACTCGTAGATAACATGATATTATACCTAGAGAACCCTAAACTCTCTACCAAAAAACTCCTAGAAACAATAGATGCTTATAGTAGAGTGGCAGTGTACAAAATCAATGCCCAAAAGTCGGTGGCTTTCCTATATACAAATAACGAAAGAGAGGGAAAGGGATATTAATAACATGATCCCATTCACAATTGTGCCACAGAAAATTAAATACCTAGGAATCAGTTTAACGAAGAACATAAAGGACCTCTACAAAGAGAACTACAAAGCATTACTTCAAGAAATAAAAGAGGACACAAGGAAGTGGAAACACATTCCCTGCTCATGGATCTGGAGAATCAACATTGTCAAAATGGTAATACTCCCTAGAGCTTTATACAAATTCAATGCCATCCCTATAAGGATACCCATGACATTCTTCAAAGAAATTGACCAAACACTTCTGAAATTTGTATGGAATAATAAACCCCAATGGATAGCTAAATCAATCCTTGGGAAAAGAAGATGGGAGGCATCACCTTTCCCAACTTCAAATTCTATTACAAAGCAGTGGTAATTAAAACAGTATGGTAGTGGAATAAAAATATACCTATGGACCTATGGAATAGAGTTGAGTATCCTGACAACGAGCCTCAAATACATGAACAATTAGTCTTCGATAAAGGAGCAAAAAAGTATGAAATGGAGCAAGAAAAGCCTCTTCAACAAGTGGTGCTGGGAAAACTGGGCAGCTACATGTAAAAAAATGAATTTAGACCTCTGTCTATCACCATGCACAAAAAATCAGATCAAAAATGGATTAAAGATCTCAATATCAGACCCGAATCCATAAAGTACATCAAAGAAAATATAGGAAAATCCCTCCATGAGACTGAAGCTAAAGACATCTTCAAAGAAGAAACACCACTAACAAAACAGCTAGAAGAAAAGATAAACATATGGGACTATATGAAGCTAACAAGCTTCTGCACCTCAAAAGAAACAGTGACCAAGATACAAAGAGAATCCACAGAATGGGAAAGAATATTCACCCAACACCCATCTGATAAGGGGTTAATATCCAGGAGATATCAGGCACTGGTAGAACTTTACAAGAAGAAAACAACCAACCCCATCAAAAAATGGGGAGAAATAATGAACAGAAACTTCAGCAAGGAAGAAATTCGAATGGCCAAAAGACATATGAAAAAATGCTCATCATCATTAATCATCAGAGAGATGCAAATCAAAACAACAAAGAGATATCATTTCACACCACAGAGACTGGCACATATCCAAAAGAGTAAGAGCAACAAGTGCTGGCGTGGATGTGGGGAAAAGGGGACACTCATCCATTGTTGGTGGGAATGTCGACTAATACAGCCTTTTTTGGAAAACAATATAGACATTCCTCCAAAGACTAGAAATTGAACTCCCATTTGACCCAGCCATACCACTCCTGGGAATATACTCTGGGAAGCCAAAAACACGCAGCAGATACACCATCCCTACTTTTATATTCACTGCAACATTATTCACAATAGCCAGAATCTGGAAACAACCAGAGTGCCTGAAAGTTGATGACTGGATAAAGACACTTTGGTACATCTACACAATGGAATACTATGCAGTTGTTAGGAAAATGAAGTTATGAAATTTACCTATAAATGGATGGATATGGAGAGGATCATGTTGAGTGAAATTAGCCAGAATGAGAGACAGATATAGAATGACTGCATTTGTATGCATGACATAAATATATATACATATTATGATACCAATATCCAAGGTCAGGAGAAATGTGGATCAGGAGGTCTTTCCAAAGGTGAAAACTACCACAAATGTTTGGGAGCAGAGGTTAGGTAAGACAGAGAAAGGAACAGTGGACCAATAATTGTCATAAGTCTATTACAATCCACAACATGTAAGAGAGGGAAGAAAGAAAGAGAGAGAAAGAGAAAGAGAGAAAAGAGATGGAATACCTGCCATGGAGGCAGGCTGGGAGAGGGGGACATTGGCGGTGGGAGGTTGGCACAGGTGTAGGGATGGGTGCTGGAACACTGTAAGGCTTGAAACCCAAACATGAACATTTTTGTAATTGTCAAAAAATAAATAATAAATGTAAAAAACAAAGATAACAAAAGGCAGGGCAAGGAGGTTGAGGACAGTCATGCATCATGGCCTATCTAGTCAACAAGGGACTGTGCATGCAATGGTGATATCCATAGGGGATACCACATAGCCTAGATGTGAAGTAAGCTAAGCCATCCATGTTTGTGTAATTATTTTTTCAATTTAATTAAAATTTATTTAAGCACCGTTAAAAAAAAGAAATTGACCAAACACTCCTGAAATTTGTATGGAATAGTAAACCCCCATGTATGGCTAAAGAAATACTTGGGTGAAAAGAGGATGTAAGGTATCTCCTTCCCCAAATTCAAACTGTACTACAAAGCAGTAGTAATTTAAATGGCATGGTATTGGAATAGAGGAAGACCTGTAGACCTCTGGAATAGAACTGAATATCCTGACACACATTCTCAAATACATGATCTCTTAATCTTCAATAATGGATCAAAATATTAAGAAAGCCTCTCAACAAGTTGTGCTGGGAAAACTGGGCATCTAAAGGTAAGAAAAGGAACTTAGACTTCCTTCTAGCCATGCACAAATGTCATATCAAAATGGATTAAAGATCTCAACATCAGGCATGAACCTGTAAGGTACATCAAAGAGTAATAGGCAAAAATCTACAACATTGAAGAAAGGTGTTTCATTCAAAGAGAAACACCACTGACAAAGCAAATGGAAGCAAAGATAAACAAATGGGATTATATGAAACAAAAAGCTTTTGCAATTCAAAAGAAATGGTGATCAAGATACAAAGACAGCCCACATAATGGGAAAGAATATTTTTCCAATACCCATCTGATTAGGGGTTAATATCAGATATACAAGGCCCTGGTAGTACTTTTTACAAAAAAAAAAAACAATAAACCCCATTAAAAATTAGGGAAAAGAAATGAACAGCAATTTCCTCAAAAAGAAATTTGAATGACCAAAAGGCATATTAGTGCTCTTCATCATTAATCATCAGGGAGATGCAAATCGAAATGACAATGAGTTATCATCTCACACTACAGACTCTAGCACACATCCAAAAGAGCAAGAACAACCAGTGCTGGCGTGGATGCGGGAAAAGGAATTCTCATTCACCGTTGGTGGGAATACCCTTTTTGGAAAACAATATGGACATTCCTCAGAAAACTTGATATTGAGCTCCCATTTGACCCAGCAATACCACTCCTTAGAATATACACTGGAAGGCCAAAAACACACAGTAAAAACACCATACACACTTTTATGTTCATAGCATCACTATTCACAATAGCCAGAATCTGGAAATAACTTGAATGCCTTAGAACAGAAGACTGGCTAAAGAAACTATAGTACATCTACACAATGGAATACTATGCAGCTGTCAGAAAAGATGAAGTCATGCATGAAATATGCCTATAAATGGATGGACATGGAGATTATCATCCTGCGTAAAATTACTCAGAAGGAAAAGGACAGACATAGAATTACTGCATTCATTTATGAGATATAAATATATACTAGTGTTCCTCTGTTAAAAATTATAACACCAGATTAGAACTGATCACTGAACATAGGCAAAAGGATGTACATGATAACCCCTAAATGATTGTATGTCAAGCCACAGTGCGTAAAAGGAGGGGAAGAAGGAGGAGGAGGAAGAGGAAGAGTAATAGGAAGAGGAGGAAGAATAGGAAGAAAGAAGAGGAAGAAGAGATTGCTATTATGTTCAATTATGCTATGAACATAAAAGTGCAGATAGTGTTTGGTGTTTATGCTGTGTGTTTTTGGCCTTCCAGGGTATATTCCAAAGAGTGGTATTGCTGGGTCAAAATGGGAGCTCAAGAAGAGAGAAGAGGAAAGAAGAGGAGGAGGAGGAGGAGGAGGAAGAGAGGAGGGAGGAGGTGAAAGAGAAGGAGGAGGAGGAGAAAGAGAAGAGGAGGAGGTGGTGCCTGCTATAGAGGCAGGAGAGGGAAGGTAATCTGGTGGTGGAAAATGTGCACTGGTGGAGGGATGGGTGCTGGAACAATGTATGACTGAAACCAAATTATGTACAGCTTTGTAATTGTATATCTCATGGTGGTATAATAAATTTTTAATCCTATTAGTCCTTTCATCTGCTATGATTTCACATATATGATTCTATTTAGTTCACATGTGTATGCGGCAAAACATAGTTCACATTTTTGTATTGTTCCTGTGAGACATCTATTGTAGGAATTGCTGCAGGCTGTCGTTTTTGTCTGCCAGCCAATATCTGCTGGCCCAAGTGCTGTGTACTAGACTGGTATTGGTCATGAGGGGGAGGGGTTGAAGCTTGCGATTGAGCCAGGCGGTTTTGTTATTGCTTTAGAATTAAAAGCATATGAAACAGATACAGCTTAATAGGTTGTTTTTCTTTATAAATAACATAAACTTAAATAACAAAACAATAAAGTTGACATACAACTTAAAATAGAGTTTAATGCTGTAACCACAGTAAAGAAGCATGATTATTCTGGGAAGAACATTGTTAAAAGCCATATCCTGGATATGAATTATACAAAAGATAGATTACGTTATTCAAAAAAACACAAACTTTTCTGAATTTTAGGAATTACAAAATGTTATTTTGTGTCAAGTGAGATGAAATACAGAATTATTATTATTGCTATTTTATATACAAGATTTTTAAAAACATCTTTTAGCAATATTCTTTCAATTGGAGCAGCATTACATTTTGTTCCTTTTGATAGGTACCTATTCTAATTATTTACTTTCATGAAACTACTTAATCGATTTAATTCCATAATAGAATATTTGAAAATAGCCCCTTGTTTTGAATAGATTTAAGAGGATAATAAATTTTCACCAGAAAGCATTTCAAATACTGCTCATCTTCCATAGTTAGTTTTTGCTTGTTTGACAAATCATTCCAGCAGCCTTTAGGTCTGACATATCTTATAAAACATCATCTGAATTATTATTAATATTATTATAGCAGCCATTTTATAAGCAGATAGGGATATTTAAATAATCATCAGATAATTGAATCTAACATACTCTTAAGGGTAAATTAATTTAAGAAAAAAACATTACTATTACTAACATCATGATTGTACAACCAGTTTTACAATTTTTACAACTTTTAGTTACTAAATCTGATTGTTGTGTATATTTTTCAAATCTTTCTTAATGCAGTCTCTTAAAATAAACATAAATGCGCAAGTCCAGCTTGATCAGTTTTTCAGTAGTTTTCCAGCCTTTCTTGGTTACTTTTTAAAAATAGAAAAGAAAAAAAGAAAGAAAACAGTCCACTTAAGAAATCTCCCTGCTGGAACTGGTTTCTTATGTACCATATGTAATTAGGTTATTGCCATAGGAAGAAAGTGGGCTGTTTTTTGTTCTTTCTTCGTTTTCTTCCCTCTTACAGGAAGCCCCTTTTGATTTAAGGCAACAAACATCTCTCCTCCACCGTGTGTCCATTTAGCTGATGCATATGTATTGTAATGGTTTTCCAGAATTAATTCTTTGAAGTTGCAATCCTCGTTGCATTCTTTCTGTTAAAATAAACAAAGTTACCCAAACAATTTTTAATTAGAGGGGTCAATTAAACAGAGTAAGTAGTAATACTTGGTAGAACTGAAAGATATCAGTTACATTTATCAGAGGTGAAGCTATATTTTTAAAGCTTATATAACATTGCAAACTGATGATGCTTCAATTTTTAAAAAGAAAACATGTGTAACTTTAAGAGGGCTTAACACAGTTTATTAGCTATGGTTGGAATAATTGCCAAAATAAAAAAGAAATAATAATATTTTAAAAATATCCTCTGAATTATACAACACATGCAACATATGTTGGTTTTTCAAATAAGTAGCTTTTGGCGGCAGTTGCTGCTAGTCTTTAGTTGGAGTTATTACTTCCTAATGAAAAGCTTTTAAGTTACTATGTTCAAACCACTTATTCCCTAACTCCTAGAATTTGGTACAATTAGCAGAATCGCTTGCCTCCTTCAGCTTAAGAAGATATCTCATTACTCTTCACTTAGTACTACACCTCTTACTGGTATGATGAAAAATGAAAGAATTACTTTGTGCATCTAATGAACCATTTGTTCATTCAGTTAAACCTATATGCTTGTTCGGTTTGGGGCACAACCTGCTGTGCTCATCTGGTTGAGCTGACTCTGGTCTCAAGAATCACTCCTGGAAGGGCTCAGGGGCACCACATGCAGTGCTAGGGATCAAACCCAGATCAGTTGCTATTTTATTTTATTTCTGAAGGAGATTCTATGCCTTAGAGTACAGTTAATAAAGGTATTTCTCGTGCATAATTCCAACATCACACCCATAACCAGTGTTCCCACATCCCACACCCAAGGACCTCAAAGCCTCAACTTACGTTTAATTATCCTGTATAGGTGTTGGATTCTGGTGATACAATGAATGTCAATTATATTTGATTGTAATGGAATGAACTGTTACATATTTTACATTATGAAAAGTGGTAACAGTGGGAATGATCACAGTTCAAAGCCATGATTATGAGATATGTTGATAAACAAAATTATGAATTTTCCCCTGGGAAATTTCAAGTCAACAGTGTCAAATTTGGTGAACTTTAACAAAATGTTTCATTGCTGACAGATACAAATTTTAGTTCTTAAGTATCTAAAATGCACATGAAATTTCAGGGCTGTAAAATTCTCTAGTGGTCCATTAATCCAACTTATATTAAAGATGAAAAGCTGGAGGTGATGGAATTTAAGCAATGTGGCCAAGGTCGTGTAGAAAACATTTTTCTTAATACTTAATATAAAGTATTTTAGTAAAACCATTAAATTGTGTCATTGTAGAAAATCACCCCCCACTTTTACTTTTAAGGAAGACATTATGCTTTACCCAAAAAGTTCAACAACAGATGATTGGCTAAAGAAGCTATGGGATATATTTATAATGTAATATTACACAGCTATAAGATAAAATCTTGCAGTTTGCTGCAACGTGGGTGGAACTGAAGTGTGTGTCATGTTAAGTCAGAGGGAGAAGGACACATACAGGATGATCTCCCTCATCTGTGGTATGTAAGTAAACAAAACAAAGGACTAGACAATAATGAATTGAGGACAAGCCATTGGCCTTTAATTGCAAAATAGAACTTACCAAGTAGCAAAGAAAGGAAAAGAGGAATAAGGAAAAGTGGACTAGAAATGGTATAAAGACAGAGGGGGCTCTGGGGGGACTTTGGTGGTGATGAGATACAATAAGTGTTCATCAGAACCATACAAATTAGCACTATTGTAATGTGCTATAGCAAAACTATAGCAAAAACATTTTTAGAAGATAATAGCATGTTGTAACAAAAATGTATCTGTAAAATTAAGTCTAAGCTATCAATTATGAATACCTTTGCATAGAGTTTTCCATCCTTGTTCATGGCAAGGTAGTATTCGCTTTCCACTCCCTTGATTGCCACAATTCCAACTGCCACTGTCCTGATTTCCATAATATCTGCAAGGAATCACAGAAATGCCAGTTATTTAATCAGCATTGCATACTTTCCCAGAATTGGCAATTCTTACTTCTTTTGTAGCTGGAAATTTGTGAGATCATTAATGTGATTTTTTTTTACTCAGCCTGAGAACTCCTACTACCCCACCACAAGCACTGATTAGCTTTTTTTTTAATTTATTTGCATGTGTGGGTTTTCTTCCTTCCTTCCTTCTTCCTTCCTTTCTTTCTTCCTTCCTTCCTTCCTTCCTTCTCTCTCTCTCTCTCTCTCTCTTTCTTTCTTTCTTTCTTTCTTTCTTTCTTTCTTTCTTTCTTTCTTTCTTTCTTTCTTTCTTTCTTTCTTTCTTTCTTTCTTTCTTTCTTTCTTTCTTTCTTTCTTTCTTTCTTTCTTTCTTATTAAATCACCATGAGATGCACAGTAATAAAGATGGTCACTACTTACCTTCCCACCACAATCCCCAAACTTAAGCACTTTTCTTCTTTCTCTCTCTTGCTCTCTCACTCTTTCCTCTTGGGCTTTATGATTGCAATATAGGTGAATAGTTTTTAAATAAGGGAAGTGTTAAGTGTTGAGTTTTTATTTTATGTTCTTTGTGGGGTGCAGGGCTTTGGGGACTTTTAAAAACTTTTATTATTTCCAGAAAATATATTTTTGTAATTTAAAAAAGTTTTATTATAACACCTGAGATATACGATTACGGAGATGTTCATGTTTGGGTGTCAGTCATACAGTGTTCCAGCACCCATACCTCCACCAGTGCCCATTTCCCACCATCAATGTCCCCTGATTCCCCCTTCTCCCCCGGCCTGCCTCTGTGGCAGGCACTTTTGCCTCTCTTCTCTCTCTCTCTATTTCTCTCTCTCCCTCCCCCTTCTCTTACACATTGTAACTTGCAAAACATACATTTAGAGATTATCATGTCCTATATTCAGTGCTCAGTTATAGGCTGGTATCATTTCTAGTAATTGTTAGCACATTGTTGCCTTCTCTGTCTTACCTAATCTCTACCCTCACACACTTGTGGTAGATTCTAGCCAATGAGAAGACCTCCTGGTCCATGTTTTGCCTGACCTTGGATATTGGTATCATAAGCCTAGCAAGAAGCCAGAGCATCCCACACATCATGAGGTCAGTCATTTTCAATATCCAGACTCCACAGCTCCTCAGAGCTCCACACAAGAGAAAACCTGATCTTTCCCCTTTTTCATCAGTCAATGCTCGAGATGAGAGCCTTCTACTGAGAGTATACCGCCTACACGGCAGAGCCTGGCAAACTACCCGTGTTTTATTTTATATACCAAAAACCAGTAACAATTATGGACCTCTTTCCCATGACCTGAAGGAATGGTTTGAGGATCTTCCAGTCCCTGGAGCAAGCAGATGCTCTTGGGCTACACTTGCTTGCGACAAAACGTTTGGAGATGTTACTGGTGCCCGCTCAAGCAAATCGATGAACAACGGGAAGACAAGTGATATAAGTGATACAAGTGATTGAAGTAATATTACAATAGTTTGTAAGTTTGAAGTGTACATCATCAACTTTATCTTTTATTTCATATAAAATATCAGAATTCAAAGAAATTGTTACAAATTTACATTTTATTCCCTAGAATTAAATTTCTAGCTTACTGTAATAATAGCAACAGCTAATATGTATTGCATTAAGGTCACATGTTAAAGATTATTCCAGCATTCATATATCAACTCAAGTTATTTCCACAGACTCTGAGGCCTTTGTTATCCCCAGTTAGCAGACTAAGAAATTCAGGTCCAGAGAAATCAAGTAATTTGCCCAAATTCTCACAGCTAGTAGGATATCAAAATGGCATTTGAACCAAGAGTCTGATTATTAATCAATCATAATACTGTGAACATATAAATAGACTTAATAATTCTTAATAATAGACTTATTAATTACATTTTAATAAGTGTAAATAACATATTAACACTTTTACTTAAATTTTTTGTAAAAATATTTCTAAAAGAATATCTATTGAAAATACTTAAAGTGAACAAAAATTTTAATTAAAGCAATTTAAATTGCTAGCAAAACCTACCATTTAAATAAGGTGGAGACTTCCAGCTTGGTAAGTGTTAAATATTTTAAGCTGATAGTGAATCTTTGATACATGAGAAAATACCTTATAACTAGACTATGAATTCAGTAATGCTGTCATATCTTTCAAATTTTTAGTCTTTGTTGAAACTTTTGACAAAAATGTAGTTACCACAAATAATGTTAATATACTATTCAATTATGTCTTTTCCATAGCATTTCATTTTAAAGATTTATAACATACACAGCAAAATATCAATTGAAAACACCATGTTTAATTAAGCAGTGAGTGAACCTTTTATGGGATTCTGATCATTGTTTTTTTAATATGAAGGAGCATCCTTGAACATTCTCTTTTCTGTGCCCAACACAATGGATAAAAAAAATCAATGTTAAATTATATTCATAAATATAGTCTCCAAATAGTGTTTTCTAAAATAGTCACTTAATTAAATTGACTAGTGGCACTTTAATATTTTATTGCTAGTATTTATCACTAAATAAATATTTGCTAAAACCTAATGTTTTATTGCTCTGTATTTATACTTCATCCTTTTGTTCATTCTTTTTCAGTTTTACTATATGCAAAATAAACTGTTAACCACTTTATTAGGATTGATGTAGCCTAACTAATAATTGTCATGTTTCACATATGTGGTGCCTAAAGAAACTATTTCCCCAGTATATTATGCTTAGCACTAGCTGTTTGTTTGGAAGCTCATGGCAATAAACTAAATATGAATGTTTCTTCATGGGACAGCTATCCACAAAATATATAACAAATATATATATATATATAATATAATATAATAATTATGATTTGGGCACATGTGCTTTAAAATTCATTCAGGGTATGTCCATTTTGTCTAAAACATTTTCTGCCTCTAAACCCTTTTCTGCCTGTCCATTGCCCACTGTGATTTCTATTTTTTTTTGGGGGAGCCACACCCAGAAGTGCTGGGTTTTACTTCTTGTGGGGTTTGGAGGACCATGTGGGGTGCCTGAGATCGAACTGTTTGTCAGCGGAGAGCAAAGCAAGCAACTTACTTGCTATGCTGTCCTTCTGGCCCCTGCCCACCATGTTTTCATTGCACCCTGACTTTCAGAATAAATAATGAGTATTGTTGAGTTTGTCAAGTCTGCCACTAGTTGAACCACATCACCAGCCTCTGCCAAATCGTTTCTCTTTTTAATATCATATTTAAAAAGGACAAAATGCCTGAAAGATACCTCACAAAGAAGATACCTTTTAAAGATTCTGTATTTAATTTTGTTGGGTGTAGACTTGAAAATGTCAGGGTTCCTGACTTAATAACATGCTTAATTTCTTTTGCACTGAAAAAAAGATATAAAAGATTGCTCAGCAAAGCTTTAAACATAATTGGTAGAATTAATACACTACAAACCCTGACTCTCTAGGGCTGTCAATGTTCCAGGCTGTCTATGTTCCAGCTACTATCCTCCCCTTTATAGAAGAAAATCCAAGAATGAAAAGAAACTAAAGTTACCACTCCTTTATTCATGTGCAGAGTGGATAATAGGCCCACAAAGATTAATTCTATGTAAAATCAAAGAATTCATCCCCCAAACAAAAAAATCACATACTCAGAAAACTACATATAAAAATATATAACATGAATATATTAGCTATTAAGACAACTGAACGTTTGTGTTTCTTCTAGTTTTTATCTTTCCCTTTGTACAAATGGTTATATATATGAGTAAATTTGTTCTCAGATATATAAGGCATATTTACATAGCTGTGTGAAATTGCTACTTAATGATTATTGTTGTATAGTCATAGTGTTGAGAAGCATTTAGAAAGATAGGAAACAGCCTTTTCCACTCTGGAGAAAGCCAAGTTCTCTCTTGAACAAACTTTTCTCTTTCTCCCCTCACATTTCTCTAAGTAAATTTGTTTCAATAAAACTCTTTTGTTTCACTGAAGGGGAAAAAAACACGAACTAGATCACTATGCAACAGCACACACTAATTTTAATTCAAAATGGGTTTAAGCCTGTATGTAAGACCAGAAACCATAATAAATACATAAAATAAAACATAGATGGGCGGGAAAAAAACAAACATAGATGATACAATCCTGGATTTTTTACCTCAAAGATGTGTGTTTGACCCAATAGCAAGCAAAACAAAGCAATAAAGCATATAGAGCTATATAAAATTTAAAAGTTTTACACAGAAATACTACCAAAATGCCACCTGATATTTGCATGAGAAGGAGTTGCTATCCAAATTCAACTTAACAGCAACAAAAAACCAACAACCCAATCAAAGAAACAGACAAAAACCTCAACAGACACTTCTCCAATGAAGACACACACATTACCTGCGGGCATATGAAATTAAATGTTTAAATTTACTTATTGTTAAGGAAATGCAAATCAAAGCCTCAATGAGATATCTCCTAATACCTGTGAGAATGACATATTAAAAAGACTGGAAACAATAAATGTTCCAAAGAATGAGAAAAAAAAATCTTTACTCTTTGGTGCAGCTCAATGTCAAATGATATGGATAATACTTAAAGGGCCAAAAATAGAAATACCATATGATTCAGCTGTTATACCACTTATAAACATTTATTCAAAACATGTGAAAATAGTCATTTGAAAAAAATTTATGCACCCCTCTGTTTCTAACTGCTTGGCTATGTATGATTAATGCTTTGATAATATTCTATGATAATACGCTAACTGCTTTTACTACGATAATAGCCAAATCATGAGATAAATAAAATAACAGGATAATAGACTGAAGAAGCATTGGAAATTTGAGGGTTTTTTAATGAAAAGATTAAAACTGTTGTTTAAGGGAGATGAGTTGGACATGCAGTGGAAATTGGAGAAATAACTAAAGCTATATAAACAGTTTTCAAGCTCATGATATTCATGAATGTCCACTCATATTGATCATCATGGATTATTACTGTGATTTTTACATAAGTAAATAAATGAAGGGTTTACATATGTTCTGCTTACATTCCCAAATCAGTCAAAAATCAGTATTATAATCATGTGGACAAAGTTTCTTGGTATCCTCAATTATTTTTAGTTACGTGTGGAGCTATCAAAATGTTTCGAAAACATCTTTTCTAAATTCTATTTATACTGGTCTGCTGCTATCTTCATATTTGTATTTGATCTTTGGAACTTTTATATAACTATCTATATCCATAGATTTATAAATAGAAGGTCAATGACATATGAATGGCAGAAATGCTTAATATGCTCCAAAATGTCTGGAAGATTTCATAATGACATTTAAAAATACCAACTTGAATGTTTAGTCATGTAACTAAATAACAAGCTATATAAAAATTCATGTTTGGTCAATTTGTTTACTAGTTTATTGTTAGTGTGGCTTTAATTAAAGAGTAAAATGAAAATATTATTTATACAACTGTGTTTTTATGCACTAACACAATTTACAAGAATATCAAGGAATTTTTCTGAATACTGTCTTTTGGTATATTTATTTGTTCTTGATAAATGTGAAAGTTATGTTTAGTTCTAATGTCCCGTGTTATGTTGTGTTTTCTAATTTATTATTTTGCACTGAACATTTGAGACCAGAGCTCTGTGGTAGAGCATTTGCCTTGCACGTGGCAGTCCTGGGTTGGGTTAATGGCACTGAAAAAAAAATGAAACTCCCTAAGCTTTGCACTCTGCTTTTTAATACCCATTTGAATTTATATACTTTTTATCCTGCACTTTTCTCATGAGGCTCTGGGACAGAATCTCTCTGAATACCTGACTTAGGAATGTATCTGTAATCCCCTAAATTGTCATATGTCGTTCACTTATTCATTCATGCATTCATTCATTCATCAAATGCAAGTATTTCTTCTCAATTTTCTGAGCAGAAACTATTGCTGATTTCCAGACTACTTTCTTCCCATATAAATAGAATTTTTAGCAGGTTGCACAAAATATGCATTACATTTCCAACTCATTTGCAGCTTGTTGTGACATGTAAATGAGTTCTAGTTTTTTTTTATAAGTGAAGTATTATATAGGAACACCCAGAAGATTGCTCTTTGCATACACCTTTACTTCCTTTATCCCATCCTCTTTCTTGAATATGAATTCTCCCTTATAAAAACAAATGATTTTGCAGTGAATGTAATGAAACCTAGAAAATCTCATGTGTATTTGTGAAATATACTTCTCCAAATACTTGTTGATAGAGATAAACGATTTTAAGTCACACCTAATTTTAACGCATACCTAATCCTCATTTTTATGTTAGGTGCATTTTTTTCATAAAATGGAAATAAAACCCAGAAACCCCATTTCAGAGAAGTTATTCTAAGCCATTCACCAGGATGTCCTATTTTCAACACTTGTTAATAGTTCAGTATTTCTATTGAGGGATGTAATTTTGTTTTTTTGTTTTGTTTTGTTTTGTTTTCACTTCTAATGTCATGAGATTAAACTAAAAGGAGAAATTAAAATCCTTGTTTGTGCATTTTATGTATTTTATTTTATTATTCAGAACGTCAGTGTCACTAGAAATTCCCAGTTTCTTTCAATACTATCATTTATTCTTACCTTCCTCGGGATTTAGTTAGTATGAATCTTACTCAGCACATATTGGAAATACCCCAAGCTCCTAGAAACCTGGGTGCATCCTCCTGCTTCCTGGCCAAGGAATAATCTAAAGGCTGCTACCACTTCTGAATGTTCCTTAAACATGACATGCGCTGGCAAATCTTTCAGAAGATCAGATTCACTCTTCTTGCTTAGAGTGTCGTAACTTTTCACTGGTGAAGAAACTAATGTGGGTCACTGGGCTATGGTCAAAACTCTGTATATGTTTTCTTTCTCCTCTATATCAACTTATTACATTTCATTATCTATTATGCTGCGTTTTAATGGTAGTTTGAATCCTCTAACCTTTTCAGATTTTTTCCTTTTGACTCCTTCATATTTTTTTCTTCTTGAATTCCTTCCTGAAGTGTTTTTTAAAAAAAGTACTTACTTTGTCTAATAAGCATTGAACTGGAGTATCTTAAGCCTTTTTAACTTTAACACTTAAAAATTAACACTTTGGGGGCCGGAGTGATAGCCCAGCGGGTAAGGCGTTTGCCTTGCCAGCCGGCCTGTGCCGGCCCGGGTTCAATCCCAGGCATCCCATATGGTCCCCTGAGCACCGCCATGAGTAATTCCTGAGTGCAGAGCCAGGAGTAACCCCCTGAGCGTCGCCAGGTGTGACCCAAAAAAGCAAAAAAATAAATTGTAAATAAATAAATAAATAAATAAGTAGATAGATAAATAAATAAATAACACTTTTTATTTATACGTATGTGATTTTTTACTAGCTCATACACAAGATCAAGCATAACAAATACGTCCCAAATCATTCCAAATGGTTCCTTTGGGTTTTTTTACATCTTGGAATTTCTTCTTCCCTGCTGTTGTCTCTAGATTATGAATTTTAATTCTTTGGGAAAATCTTTGTCCCTCCCCCTTGTTATTGCTCTAGGAAGTGGATCAAAATACTGAAAAGAATTGCCTTAAAGTCAAGCTTAACTCCTTTCAATATGATAAAATACAAATATTCATATAAACTTGATAGCAATGATTTCCATTGTTTCTACCATCTTTGTGTTCCTTTTGCAATGTTGTTTATTTAGCTTCTAGTCCAATGGCTGGGTGAGGCTAAGGCAAAAGGATAAATAAATTACCTGGCAAGCTAGGTTACTTAGGAGGCAAGCTATCTCCTGATTCTGAACTCAAGGATCACTTCTGGTGGTGCCGGGGGACCATGTATGGTGCTGGAATCAAACCCGGAAGTGCCTTAGCTGCTCTGTTCTCTCTCTTTCCTCCCAGCATGTATGCTAAAGGCAGGGCAACAGCTCTCACATAAAGCACTGTCGAAAGCTTGCTTTTAAGAAATTAAATAACTAATGTACTGTTAGAATTTTGTTCAGTTTTAGATTTATTTATAAGATGGTTTATAAGTCATCATTTTCTTATAAACAGTTTATACATTTGTCTTTTACTGTGAATGAAGATTTATGAAAATATCATAAGATATGTTCACTTAAGAGCATGTAGCTTTCAGGATTTTATTTCAGGGTGCCAACCTCAAACACAAACAGATGACCTCCAAAAATGTATGACTATAATTAAAAACCAACTTCTCTAAAAGTTGTGAAACAAACAGGCAAACAACAAATTGGTAGAAATAAATTTGTTCTGACAGATAAGCATTGACTGCTTAACATGGTCAACAATCTCTTCTGGTGGTTTAGCATTGAATTAGGGCCATTCTGTGGACATATGCTGTACACATGCTAACTTTGCTGATTAGGAAAATGCTTCAATGTTTGAGTTTGAAAGGAGTAAGTTTACTTTCCCATATATCTTTATTCTTTCACTTGAACTTTACTTGCAAGGTATGACACAAAGGAATTTGTAGAGTTGGTCACTTCCAACAGATCCCTACTTTCCTGTGAATTCTGGAACCCACCACTGGAAGTTAACACAATTGATAGATAATGTTGGCTATGTTAATGTCTACTTCGCAAGAAACTGTGACATAACTGCTGAATGGCAACTTTAAAACAGATCTTTTAAGATATTGGAAGAAACAGAAAACTAATAAAGCAATAAGAAATGCAAGTAGGTCAATTATTACCCAAACTCAAATTATAATTTCTATCAAGACATCATGAAATGCAAAATAGTTTCAATGCTTGTGTAACTGTCTGTATAAAATATAACTCAAGTATTCTGCAATAAAAGAATCTCTCCCATGTTATTATCATCATTAAGTAATAAATTAATAATAGTTTTTACAATACTATGTTTATTCTAGGATAATATCTAGCAACATTTAAATGACTTGGCAGGTTAAATAAAAGAATTAGATTAGGTCAGAGAGATATGCAGGGGTTAAAATATTTGCCTTGTATGCAGCTGATCCGTATGGTCCCCTGAGCACTTCCAGGAGTGACCCTGAGCACAGAGATAGCAGTAACCCCTAAGCACCGGTGGGTGTGACCCAACCCCACCCAAAATAATTATGTGATTCATTCAGGATTAACTTGTTAATTGAAGTAACATAGCTTTATAACATTATATGTTTTAATGTATGCCATTAAGATCCCCAAGTATATATGCTACATTATTATTCAGCAATGTGTTACTGGTGCCCGCTCGAGGCAAATGGATGAATAACGGGATGTCAAGTGATCAAGTGATATATTGCTTTTTGCAATATATATATATATATATATACATATGTATATATATATATATATATTGCTTTTTAGGTCAAACCTGGCAATGCTCAGGGGCTACTCCTGGCTCTTCGCTCAGGAATTACTCCTGGTGGTGTGCTTGGGGGACCATATGGGATCCCGGGATCAAACCCGGTTGGCTGCATTCAAGGCAAATGCCCTACCCACTGTGCTATTGCTCCGGCCCCTCAGCAACATATTTTAAAAAGCAGCATCAGGTCATGTTTAAAAAGTGTATCAGTTTGGGCCATAGTGATAGTACAGAGGAAAGGGTGCTACCCTTACATGCAGCTGACACAAGTTTAATTCCTAGCACCCCATATATTTCCCTTAGCTCATGTTTGAGCCAGAACCTAGAGTATGTATATATATATATATATATATATATATATATATATATATATATATATATCATATATATCATATATATCATATATCATGGGGAAGAGCTGCTACTGGCTCTCCCTGTGCCCAGCCGCCACGAGGTGCCCAGGAGGGGATGGTGGGTTCTAGCCCTAACCTGCCACCCCAGCAGAGCCTTGCAACAAGCCAGGCGACCCCCCCCACTCCATGAGGGCCTCCATTTTCCACATCCAGACTTCCCCTCTCGTCAGAACTCCACCCAGCAGACCAGCATATCACAGCCTGGCTCACGTGGCCGCTGCAAGCCAGCAATAAATGCTGGATTTAGAGATGACTACAAGAGGTATGCTACCCGCACGGCAGAGCCTGGCAAGCTACCCATGTCGTGTTTGATATGCCAAATACCAGTAACAATTTTAGACCTCATTCCCATGACCTGATGGAATGGTTTGAGGCTCTTTGTGTTCCTGGAGCAAGCAGGTGCCCTTGCGCTCTACTAGCATGAGACAGGACATATGGAGATGTTACTATTTCCGCTTGAGCCAATTAATGATGAACGGGAAGACAGTGATACAGTGATACAGTGATACAATGATCATATATCATATATAAAATATATGATATATAATATATGATATAACATATAATATAATATGCATATTATATATTATATTCTATATATTATATATTTTATATAATATGCATATGATATATTATATTATATATTATATATATAAAATCAGTTGTGGTTTGGTGATAGTCTTTTGTGAAATTTTAAGTTAAAAAAGCCTGTTTCAGCACATTCTGATCTATATTAGATGCAAAAATGCTTGATTGTGTAACAGGTATAATGATACTAGTGTCATGTCACTGAAGAATGCCATAGGAACATTGTTGCCCCTGACTATACAGAATTACATTTCTCAACCAATTTACTGACCTTTTCCTTCTCATTTTTTAACCTTTCTGGAACTCATGGAAGTCTGGTTTGCTGCATTTGGCCAGGAAAAGCAAGTTCCCTGAGTCAGACAAAAGAAAATACCCCTTGTTTGTGATTCTAAACTTTCATTCAGAAGAATTGTTTGCCCATGGTGAACATAAATTAAAATGTTAATTGTACTGTGTTTTAATAATGACTCCAAAATTGACATCAGAATATTATGCTGCTACTTAAACCCAGAATATGTAATAAAAATATCAGAATTTTTGAGAAACCTCTGAAAAGGTGCTAAAAACCTCGGGAGTCACTTGTGGATGCATGCAGCAGTGTGAGACCCCAAGGATGAGTTGCTGTTTGGGTATTGCCGTGGCAGGGCACACCAGGGTCACACACTGCTGTGCTTGGACTTGTCAGAAATCCAATACAGTATCTTCCCAGAGCCCCCAAAACATCACATTTTTATGTTATATAAATTATCTCTTTCCGTCACCTAGAAAAAACTCTTCTGTTTTTCTAGTATCTTCAGTAGTAAGCCAAGCTTTCCATTACAGGGGATTAGAGACAAGGTCCAAAGTACAGTTATACCTGGGAGTGATAACACACACACAAATTCACGGAAGTGTCTTTCTGAGAGCAGAATTTCATTGAGCTGTAAGGGAATGACCACAAAAGGCACCAAAAATTGAACTGAAGGGGAAAAATATAAAACAAACTTTCTTTTATAAGGACTAATGAAAGTTAGGGACTTTGCAATTGCATTTTGCTTACATCTATTCTAGGAAGTAAGATGGCTTATACCCTCACTATTTCAGAGACACCACTTTCAAGCCCAAATCACAGATCTTCTTCATTGCTTTTTTTTTTAAATCTTATTTAGTCCTGGGACTTTCTGGTGGGAGTAAAATGTAATCGTTCCTCTTTCCTTTTTTTTTATTTAAATGTTTTCCCACGAAGTAGTATGTCCTAAACACTTTGTTTCTGAATTCATCCTGAAGTGTAATCAGCACTGAGAGTTTATAGTAACTTAAGCCATTTTGACTGCTTTCTATCTTGTGAATTTTCAGATATATGTTCTTTGCTAGCAGTCTTTCCAGTAAATCCTGATGTATAGTACTTACATTTTTTCACAGAAACAGGAGAGAAAAACAAGCAAAAAAGAATAAAATTTATGAATATACAGATTTTAAAAACTGATTCCCAGACACCATGATACCATATAAGCTTGCTTCCTTTCTGTATCCCCAAGGGTTTTACCACTCCTCTTTTGTTTTCATTACATTACGTTACTCCTTTGTAATCTGTGCCTCAACTATTATTATAGCTTCTTAGTGGCCAAGAGCCTCTGACTTTCTCTGTACTCTTTATATATAAAGGTGTGCTTTTATGGCAACTCTTCTGCTCCACAACTTTCTGCAGTACATCCCATTAGCAACCAAAGCAAACAAACAAAAATGTCCCTATTACACTTCATAACATTCCATCCACCTCCCACCTACTTAACAGTTTCTTCCATTATCAACATGATTTATTCATTGTCTTCCCTCAAAATGTCAGACTTGTGCACACCAGTTTCCATAAATGCATGGAATCATTGTTCCAATATTTTCCTCCAAGCATTGTGTCATGAGTCTGCTGCATGTAATCCTGTGATGAACTATTTTTCACATGTGATGAACTCTTTAATAGTCTTCAAACACCCATTCCTTAGAACACATGACCCAGCAGGTATGAGATGAGGCTTCTGACTGAATATTTTAACAGCTACTATGTTCAAGAGTGAGTCTTCTTTCAAAATCAAGTAAGTAATTTCTCCATAATATTTTACTAAGTTTTTTTTTTCCTTCTTTGGGGTCATACCCAGAAGTGGTCAGGGCTGACTTTTTTTGGCTCTACACTTAGGGCTCACTTCTGGTGGGTTTCTAGGACCATAACTGGGGATCAAACCCAGGTCATCGCAAAAAAAAGGCAAATGCCCTACCTGCTGAACTGTCTCTCTGGGCTAAGCCATAATTTGTCATCATCTCTTTCACTTTAAGAAATACTGCTAAAAAATAAAAGAAAAACTGCCATAAGTGACATAAGTGACTGTAGAATAAGTGTCTACTATTGTTATTCATAATTTGGCTATTGTTTCCATTTAAATCACAAGCTGTTTGAGGAGACTTGCTTATATTTCTTTGAT
This sequence comes from Cryptotis parvus, assembly GCA_021461705.1. Classification (NCBI taxonomy): domain Eukaryota; kingdom Metazoa; phylum Chordata; class Mammalia; order Eulipotyphla; family Soricidae; genus Cryptotis; species Cryptotis parvus. Next base: position 3,469 of record JAJIBD010006861.1, on the reverse strand, counting down.
TCCCTCATAATTCATTTAGTTTGTACTTGGCAGGACCTCATTAAATGCTGAAATAAACACTCCATCATTCCAGGATTAAAGATTTCACACTGGAGAAAATGCTCAGAGGTCTGAGTTCAGACTTTGCATGCAGGAGGCTCACGTTAGATCCCTGTCACTGGATTGGCCCCTCAGCACCACCAAGAATGATTCCCAAGCCAGGGAATAACCCCCAAGTACAACTCAGTGTAGGCCAAAACTGAAACCAACTTAAAGTTTAGAGAATGAACAAATGCTCTACTCATACTAAACATCAGAAGAACTAAAGTCCAAGGATCGATTAGCTAGAACTCTGTTTAATTTCCTTCTAATTTTCACTTTAAATCATTTTATTATGTAATTATATAAAAAACATAAATGTCCATGGTTAGATCAAATAATTCATCTCAGGTTATATTTCATGGTGCCAACTTGAAATGTGATAACTCCACACATCTCTAGCTTTCTAACCAGTTTTTTGGTTTTGATTTTTGCTATATCTTTCTTGGGTCTTTCATAATTTTAACACACAACTCTTACATGGATAACAGCTTCCATATGCTTTCTCTTTGCTGTGTAACATGCCACATTTATCTATTTGAGCATGCTGGTTCTAGTATTTCAGGAACTGACTAACAAAGTCTCTGTTCTTCCTATCCATATTGTTGTGATTTTTGTACACATTGAATTGAGCTCATTTTAATGTTTACCTTAACAGTGTTCCTGGTGATAGTTGAAATTATTATTGCTTATGTCAAATATCTCTTATATCACTGATTCATTACAATTTCAGAATGTGTCCATATTGCCCTATAGTTTTATTAATGCTTAGCAAAGAAGATGACATCTGTATTCCAGATGTAAATATACCATAATGTTTACAGAGCAGAAGTATAATATGAACTGTTTTGTGTTTAACTTCCTTCTTGATGATGCCCATTGCTTTACTGTTCTTCTGATTACAACTTCATGACAAGATAATATTATTAGAGGAAAAGGCAATGTGATTTCTTAGGATGTGTGTGTGAGGAGAATTTTTTCTGAAGGCCTTTATTATAGAAAATATCATTTAAATTTTATTGTGAAACATACAGCATTCAGGCAGCTGCCGATTCAGCTTAGCTGTAATCACACCATTAGCTTATAAGATATTAGTGTAACTGCAACTTGGAATCTTTATCTTCTCACTGTTTGAAAATTTTGACCATCTTGATTTATTACAAATTCCTCACCTTTCTACATTTTCATTCAAAATATTCAAAGTAAAGGCTTAGAAAAGTTAAAAACCATGCCCCATGGTAAATGGCTCAGCCCCTGGCTGAGTCCTACATAGCTCCTAGGGTTCGCACACACGTTGGGGCTGGGAGGGGGAGGGCACGCTGGCCAGACTTGGAGCAGGGATTTGAGCTCCTCTTCCTATTCCTCCACCTCCATGTTGGTGGGCATGGCTGCGAGGCTCCCAGCCTCCACAGCCAGCAACACTGGATGAGAGACACTCCAGACACACAGCTGCTCCAGCATGTGGCCACACTGCGGCCGCGCGACAGACTTAGACAATAATGGAAGTTAGGAACAGGTCCTTCCCAGGATCTTTCACATTTATACACTGTAATGTTCATTATAGTTGTAACAAACTAGGGAGGTTGATGGGGAATGGGGAATTACAATGTCACACTAGAACTCACTATTGAATATACACATAGAGACATCATAAACTATTAATATCTGTAGGGAAAACCACAAAGTGTAAAAAAGAGATAAATACAGAGACAAACAGAGAGAGGGAGAAAGAGAAAGAAAAGGTGCCTGTTATAGGGGAAAGCTGGGGTTGGGTGGGAGTAAGTGTTTGGACATTGTTGGTGGGAATGGAGCACTGGTGGAGGGATGGGTGCTAGAACACTATATGACAGAAACCCAATTATGAACATCCTTGTAATTGTATATCTCACGGTGGTATAGTAAAAATTAAGGGAAAGAAAGGCTGTACCAGCCGGCATTCCCACCAACAATGGATGAGTGTCCCCTTTTCCCCACATCCACGCCAGCACTTGTTGTTCTTGCTCTTTTGAATATGTGCCAGTCTCTGTGGTGTAAAGTGGTATCTCATTGTTGTTTTGATTTGCATCTCTCTGATGATTAGTGATGATGAGCATTTTTCATATGTTTTTTTGGCCATTCAATTTCTTCCCTTGCTGAAGTTTCTGTTTATTTCTTCTCCCCATTTTTTGATGGGGTTGTTTGTTTTCTTCTTGTAAAGTTCTACCAGTGCCTGATATATCCTGGATATTAACCCCTATCAGATGGGTATTGGGTGAATATTCTTTCCCATTCTGTGGACTGCTTTTTTGTATCTTCCTCCAAAGACTAGAAATTGAACTCCCATTTGACCCAGCCATACCACTCCTGGGAATCTACTCTGGGAAACCAAAAATACGCAGCGGAAACACCATCCCTACTTTTATGTTCATAGCAGCATTATTCACAATAGCCAGAATCTGGAAGCAACCAGATTGCCCGGAAGATCGATGACTGGATAAAGAAGCTTTGGCACATCTACACAATGGAATACTATGCAGCTGTTAGGAAAAATGAAGTTATAAATTTGCCTATAAATGGATGGACATGGAGAAGATTATGTTGAGCGAAATTAGCCAGAAGGAGAGAGAGACAGATACAGAATGACTGCATTTATTTGCATGGCATAAATATACATGTACATATGATACCAATATCCAAGGTCAAGTGAAACATATATCAGGAGGTCTTGTCAAAGGTGGAAATTATCACAAACGTGTGGGAGTCAGGAGTTTAGGAAAGACAGAAAATGGAACAGGGTGCTAATAATAGTCGAGGGGTACTAATGCCAACCTAGAACTGAGCATGAAATAGAGGCAAAAGGATTCACATGACAACCTTTTAATGTATGTTCTGTAATCCATAGTCTAGAAGGGAAGGAAAAGAGAAAGAGAGAGAAAGGGAAAGAAATAAAGAACCTGCCATGGAGCAGGGCTGGGTTAGGGGGGAGGGAACCGGGGATGTTGGTGGTGGGAGATGGGCACTGGTGGAGGGACGGGTGCTGAAACACTGTATGACCAAAACCCAAACATGAACTTTTTAATTGTATATCTTTTTTATTTGTATATCTCACGGTGGTATAATAAAATACTTAAAAAAAATAAAGGGAAAAAATTAAGGGAAAAATCATGCCCTACATGCAGCAGAGACCTGGGTTATCTTGGCATCATGGTCCTCTGAGCATTGCCAAGTGCAGCTCTGAAGGCCTCCAAACACTACCTGGGTGGCCCAGGAATTCCAGCTACACAAAGGCAGAGCAGCACCATGTCCTTGGGCTCTCACATTCAACCAGTGGTTTGGGTGGCCAAGAATGACTAGAGTTGCCCTTGGACACCTAAGCACTGCTTTGGATATCCCCACCAAGTATTCGAACTAA
>JAJIBD010006860.1:90000-128812 GCA_021461705.1 Cryptotis parvus | reverse complement strand
ATGAAAATGAAGGTTCAAAATAAATTAGTTTGTGTGTTTTAGTTAAATGAGTGCTTAATGGGAAATTTGTAACATTGAAAGCGTAGGTAAGAAAGAAGACACATGTAAAGTCAATCATCTAAATTTAGTTTTACGAAAAAGAGGAGCAAGTTAACGCAGGAGAAAATTGAGCTGACCTTGTAGTGGTTTCTTAGATCCAGCACCAAAGGCACCTTCCGATTCCCGAAGAAGTAGCTGATAAGCTGGAGTTCATTAACATTCCTCATAAAACTGCCCTACGGAAGACAGTGTCAAGAGAATGAGGAGATCAGCTTCTCATATTTGCAAAAATCACATTTGATAAAGGACTATTACCCAAAACAGACAAAGAACTCTCAACCCTCAACACAAAGAAAACAGCCTGATTTTGAAAAATCAGACAAACAACTTAGCAGACCACCAGACCTCTGCAAGATATGCAGAGGGTGAAAATGCTTATAAAACTGCTTCACGCCATATGCCATCATGGAAATGAAGATTAAAACAAGAGACCGCTACGCAGCGATGAGAATAACCCTGGTGAAAAACCTGTGCAAGACCTACAGTTGGCAAGGACTGGAATGGCAGGAAGTGAGAGTGGAAAGCCGTAGAGCTAGTGTGGAGGCCAGAGGGGGCATTTCTTTCTTATTCCTTTATTTAGCATGAACTTAAAAATTACTCTGAATTGAGTTTCAGGCATACAATGTTCCAACACTGATCCCTTCACCAAAGTCCACTTCCTTCTACCAGTTGTCCCTGTTTCCCTCCCACCCACCAGTCTGCCTCTATGGCGGGCACTTTTTGTTTCGTTTTGTTTGGCTTTGGTCACACCTGGTGATGCTCAGGGCTTGCTCAAGGTGCTTCACTCCAGGAATCACTCTCGGAGGTGCTTGGGGGACCATCGGGGATGCTGGGGATCCAACAAGGTCAGTCACATTCAAGGCAAGTGCCTGACCCCCTGTACTATCTCATTGGCTTCATAACAGCCATTTGAAAAAATAATTTGGGGGCACTGTGGTTTTCAGTTCTGTTGATAGGGTTTAGTGCTTAACTCTTCACCACCGTCAGCATCCCTTCCTCCTCCAGAGTGACCACCTCCAGCCACCACTGTCATACTGCCCCCTTCCCTGTCGGATTCCCCACCCCCCCCACTCCAGTGGCAAGCCTCCTACTGAAGATCAGTTCATGTTTATCAATTCTGTTGCATTTAAGCATTTGTTATTCAGTGGGGCAGATTCTTACCAAACCAAACACACCCTGACCTATGATGCAGAAATTGTATTCCTTGGTATTTACCCAGAGGAATTGGAAATGTATGTCCTCACAAAATCTGGCGCACGGATGCTTGCAAGAGCTTCGCAGATAATTGTCACTATGTAGAAGCAACCCAGATGTCCTTCAGCAGGTGAATGAATAAACTGGTTCATCCAGACAACATAATATTATTCAGTACTCGAAAGAAACGTAGCATCAGTCATATAAAGACACAGAGGAAACTTCAATGCATAGTACTAAGTGAAAGCAGCTGATCGAAGGCTGGGGATGATTTGCATGTAGAAGACCTGGGTTTGATTTCTAAGAATACACCCCCACCCACACACACACACAATCTGGAGACGTGTATATAGTGGAGCGCACAATCTGGAGCACACACAATCTGGAGACGTGTATATAGTGTATGATTCTATTCTATGAACTTCCCGAAAAGGTAAAACTAGGAAGACAGTGAAAAGGCTTGTCTTTGCCAGGGGTTCTGTGAGGGGAGTCGGACAGACAGACAGAGCAAAGGTTCTGAGGCAGGAACACTATTTGACGATGATACTAAGATGATGGATGTGCCCCCTCATAAATTCACTCAAATCCCTCAAAGCTCACCACAAGAGATCACTAATGTAAATCCTTGACCCAGGCTGGAATGATGTGTCTAAGTCAGTTAATCATTGGTAGAAACGCAGCACTCTGGGAAGGGTGTTGATGGTGGGGTGAGGGGTGGGCCCTGGGGGTAAAGGATGCATAGGAACTCTACTTGCCACTTAATTTTGCTAAAAGCTACTCAAAAACTAAAGTTTGATGATAAAGAGAAATATATAGTCCAATATTGTTATGAACTTAGATGGATAAACTTCAACAACAAGAAAAAACAGCACATGAAATTCAGGTTCAGGTGCGTGTTGTGGCCAGAGAGATAGTACAGTAGGTAGGGCACATGCATTGCATGCAGAAGGCCCATATTTGATTGTGGCACCACAAATGGTCCTCTGAGTCCTACCAGGAGTGATCCCTGAGCACAGAGCCAAGAGCAAGCCCTCTGCACAACTGGATATGGCCCCAATCCACCCTCTGCACAACCGGATATGGCCACAATCCACCCTCTTCACAACCGGATATGGCCCCAATCCACCCTCTGCACAACCGGATATGGCCACAATCCACCCTCTGCACAACCGGATATGACCCCAATCCACCCTCTGCACAACTGGATATGGTCCCAATTCAAAAACAAAATGAAACAAAAGAATTCAGATGTGTATTAATACGCATTCAGGAGACTAGATGGTTAATAAAATGAGCTGGGATTTCAAATTTAGTTATACTTTCATTTACGTATTCCTGTTTGGCATAATAACTCACCAAGTCCTCCTTTTCCAGATTGGTAATACAGAAATAGTACACACAATTTAGGTTTAGTATTGGTATTTGGTAAAAAATAATATGTCTCAAATTTAAAATGGAAGCTATTATTTTGCCATGTTTGCTTCAGTTTTTTCTTCCTTACAGAGAAATAAAATGTTACAGATGTAGCTAAACATCCAGTTCCAAATCCCACCCTCTCTCACAGGACCACTATCCTGAAGTTGTTAATGTGTGTGTTTCTGACAAATATTTTAATAGTATGACTCTTCAGATACATGTTGAATCTTTATAGAGCATAATTCCTAGTTTGCTGGCCTCCAGGAAGTACTCAGGGGACCTGGGGGCCTCTCCCAGCCAGGCTCAGCCAACTAGGCAGAGTAGTCAGTGTTGGGGGCCAGGCAACGCCCTGCTTCTCAGGCTCCACTGAGTCAGAGGCCCTCAAGACCACTCTGGCAGTGCTGGGGGGGCTCCAAGTGCTAGAGAATGGGGAGGGTGCAGGAAGTGCCGGAGTTCAAGCTTCAGTTCTTGTGCGTGAGTCTCTGACAGCTGAGCCCTCATCTCCCCAGCAACTTGAGGTACAGTTTTCAATAAAATTCAAGGGTATTACACAGTATCTGAGTATATACCCCTCGGTATCTCTCATACTTTTTTTTTTGGCTTTTTGGGTCACACCCGGCGATGCTCAGGGGTTACTCCTGGCTCTGCACTTAGGAATTACTCCTGGCGGTGCTCGGTGGACCATATGGGATGCAGGGGATCGAACCCGGTGGGCACAGGTTGGCCTCGTGCAAGGCGAACCCTACTACCCGCTGGGCTATTGCTCCAGCCCCCTCTCTCCCACCCATACTTTAAACATATTCTTGTGTACTGGAGATTCCTACACACACACACACACACACACACACACACACACACACACACACACAGAGTTTTTCCTCTTTTACCAGAGGCAACTCTGACTGTTCCCTTTAGAGTCATGAGCACCTATTTTAGACGCTGAGCTACCTTGGGCAGGTGATTTGATGTCCGTTTAGAGAGAATATTCTCCATGACAGTCTGACCTTGCCCCTAGCACCCACACCACCACCTGGCCCACATGGGCATGAATGGCAGAGACACAAATGATGGGTCTCTTTCATTCCCTCAGAGGAGACACAAGATGGGTCTGACTTCCTACTGGAGCAAGTCTGCAGTGTGAAGGAACTTCACACACTATCACTATCTTCCCATTAATCATCTATTTGCTAGAGCGGGCACCAGTAATATCTCCATATGTCCCATCTCATGCTAGTAGAACCCAAAGGCATCCACTTGCTCCAGGAACATAAAGAGCCTCAAACCATTATATTAGGTCAAGGGAATGGCCTAATATAATTGTTACTGATATTTGGCATATCAAATACTACACGAGCAGCTTGCCAGGCTTGCCGTGCGGGTGGCATACTGTTGTAGTCACCTCTAAATAAAGCATTTATTGATAAACCGCGCTGCCGCTAGCGTCGCGCGTGAGCCGGGCTGTGATAGTCTGGTCTGCTGGGTGGAATTGTGACAAGAGGTAAGTCCGATGTGGAAAATGGCGGGCCCCATGGAGTGGAGGAGGGTGGTCTGGCTTGTTGTGAGGCTCAGCTGGGGTGGCAGGCCTGAGCTAGAACCCGCCATGCCTCCCTGGCGCCTCACGAGCAGCTGGGCACAGGGAGAGCAAGTAGCAGCTCTGCCCCATGTCTGAGAGTCTCTGGTTCAGCATACCTGGGCGGATTGAAAAAAAAAAAACTGCCGTTTGAAAAAAAAAAAAAACTTCACACACAGTGTGAAGAAATTATGCCTTCACAGGCATAATTCCCATATGACCCATCAGGAAGCAGCATGCATGGGACGGAGAGTCACACTCTGTTCCCACAGCGTACACCTTCTTACCTTTCTGGCAGGTGTGTGGACTTGTGTCCAGACATGGCTGCCAGGAGATAGTTCTCTCAGGCAGGCTGACCAGTGGCAGGCCTCTCCGCACCCTGAGTCTCCCCAAAGGCCGTGTGGGGCTGGTGGGAAGAGCGAAGGGCTCTGGTAGAAGACTCAGGCAGGAAGCGTGTGTGGGATAGGATCGCCTTTTGTTTGCTAAGCAGACACCAGAACGAAAAGAATGAAGCATTCATTTACTCAGTGAATGTACTCTCAGTATCGCACACCCATACACATACACTCAGCAAACACACCTTCACATCTCCACACAAATGCTCACAACACCTTCAATACCCGGACCTGACTGTTTCTCAGGTTTTATTCACCAGCTGACAGAGTAAAGACAAGAATCGCTGAGTGACTGCTATTTCTGAGAACATTCTCCACATGTCTTGTGGCCCCTCTGTAGCCTTATCCTGACAGAGACTTGCTCACAGATGTTTCTAGAATGGCTTCAGTCACGATTGCCCCAAGTCAGGAAGCAACCAAGATATCCTCCTGGGAACTGTGAGTAACAGTCAGTGCCACCAACTTGAGTTGTGACCTCTGCCCTCCACCCCATCCCCACACCCTACTCAAGGTTGATGTCCTCACCTCCCCACTGTGGGCACTTAGGGAAGAACCTCTGAGAGGTGATTAGGGTAAATTAGGTCTTGGGGGGGTTCTGGTGACAGGATGTGTGGCGTCAGAAGAAGACAAGGACCCTGAGGAGAGGCCCTGTGAGCACGTAGAGGATGAGGCGCCTTCATGAGCCACAAAGTGGATCCTCACCAGAACTGGAAGTAGGGCTCCTCCTTGCTGGTCTCCCAGCCCCGCGGGGTATGTATGGGCTTGAGCACTTGTATGATGCTGTTTAGCTCCTGGATTCCTCTTCCTTGGTGGTCCCTGAAAGCACCGAACACCTTCCTGCCCCAGGGCCTTTGCACTCCCACCCCCACCCCCGTTTTTTAAAATCAGGTAGACTCTTATTCCATGGCAAATTCCTGTGCTCTCTTCAACTCTTTGTTCAAAAGGCGTCTTCTCGGCGACACCAGCTCTGGAGACTCTTTCATATGGCGGCTCACCCTCTGCTCCCCACTTTTAATCCTTCATGCGTGTTCTACTTGGAATTTTTTCCAATTTCACTTTATTTGGGGTTTTGGTCACACTCAGTGGTGCTCAAGGCTTCCTCCTGGCTCTGTACTCAGGAATTACTCCTGGCATGCTCAGGAGACCATTTGTGATGCCTGGAATTGAACCCAGGTCTGTGAAGTGCAAGGCAAACGCACTACCTGCTGTACTAGCTCCGGCCCCTCTGGCATATTTTTTATATTCCTTGTGTCTAACACTTGTCACTCCCTGAAAAACTGCAAGTGCCAAAAGAAAAGATGCATTTGCTTGCTCTCTTGCCTAATAAATCCCAAGTGCCTCCAACAATGTCTAGCACATACTTTCTGCTCAGAGCATTAAAAAAAAATTCTTTTGGATGAAATGAACCTCTTCCGGAAGTGCAAACAACCTGCCTGTCAAGGAAGGTGACATTGTTATACCAGAGTTACCCAGAAGATGGCAGTCGATGAACGCCAGAGACAGGGCAGCCTGCACTAAAGTGAGATTCCTCTAATTAAATCCAAAAGAAAGATCAAGTTCAAGGAACTCCTAAGGCCGACTTGCACGGTGAGAAAGAGAGAGGCGTGTAGGAGGTGAGCTGCTGAGCTGATAAGCCTTTATCTAATGCTGGAGGCTCTTGTCCCACAGTTCAGGAGTAAAAAAATAAATTAATTAAAAGAGCTGCTTTTTATTTATTTATAAGGAGAGACCAGAGACTTCTGCACACAGAGAGAAAGGAGCAAGGAAGGCCCGTGACCCAGGTCTGTATCACCCTCACAAAGCACAGAAATGTGACGTGGGGCAGTACCACGGCAGGGAGGCAGCAACACCAGGAAGGAAAGCCTTAGGGTCAGAGAGACAGCATGGAGGGTGCTTGTTTTGCACACAGCCCACCTGGGTTTGATCTCCGGCACCATAAGTGGTATCCAAATCCCCACCAGGAGAGGTCCCTGAGCACTGCAAGGGTGGGCCCCAAAAATAGACAATAAGGAAAAAGAAGCAAGGCCTTGCCTGGGTGGCTGTCTCTGGCCTTCCTCCCAGTAGACCGGAAGATGTTCTCTGACTAGCACCGTGCGCGTTCTCTGGGGCCCGCCAAGCACCCCTCTTCCCAGGGGCTTCTGTTACCCGAGCAATGAAGGAATTGAGTTGCAGCGGTAACAAATCCTTCAAAGCCAAGTGCAAGGTGAACCCACCTTGGATCAAGTTCAGCCTTTGAATATGTCAGGTCAGGGGAAGGCTCCAAGGCAGACACTGGTGCTGAATCGGAATCTCCTGACCCAGAACTGGCCCAACCAGCTGCCCGGGAGCCTGGGGCTGCCTCTGGCTCTCTCGGACCCCTGGGCGCTTCACAGTGTTAGCAACTCATACTCATGGGGACTCTGGGTGGCCACCTTTTCTGCGTCCCTGTCACACAGGTGGACAGCCACCCTCTCTGCGTCCCTGTCTCCTCATGAACGGCCACCCTCCCTGTATCCCTGTCCCACTCATGAGCGGCCACCCTCTCTGTGTCCCTGTCCCACTCATGGATGGCCACCCTCTCCTGCGCCCCTCTCATACATGTGGACAGCCACCCTCTCTGCGTCCCTCTCATACACGTGGACGGCCGCCCTCTCTGCGTCCCTCTCACACACATTAACGGCTGCCCTCTCTGCATCCCTCACACATGGACAGCCACCCTCTGTGTCCCTCTCTACACACATTGACGGCCAGCCTCTCTGCGTCCTTCTCACACACATGGATGACCACCCTCTCTGCGTCCTTCTCACACATGTGGATGACCACCCCCTCTCTGCGTCCCTCTCACACACGTGGATGACCACCCTCTCTGTGTCCTCTCACACACATGGACAGCCACCCTCTTTGCATTCCTCTCACACACGTGGACAGTCACCCTCTTTGCGTCCCTCTCACACACGTGGACGGCCACCCTCTCTGTGTCCCTCTCACACATGTGGATGGCCACCCTCTCTGCGTCCCTCTTGTACATGTGGACGGCCACCCTCTCTCCTTCCTTCTCACACACATGGACAACCAGCCTCTCTGCGTCCCTCTCACACATGTGGACGGCCACCCTCTCTCCTTCCTTCTCACACACATGGACAGCCAGCCTCTCTGCGTCCCTCTCACACATGTGGATGGCCACCCTCTCTGTGTCCCTCTCACACACATGGACGGCCACCTCTCTGTGTCCTTCTCACATAGGTGGACAGCCACCCTCTCTGCGTCCTCTCCCACACATGGACGGCCACCCTCTCTGCATCCCTCTCACAACAACATGGGAGAGGGGCTCTCTCAACCTGGGTCCCAGCAGGGTGCTCTTGGGCCAGGGGATAGCTCTGCTGAGATGTGCCAGGATCCAGATATACCTTCTAGAACTTCCTTCCAGTTCCTTGTACGTGCACATGGGGAAAGAGAGGCCCCACAGGGATCAGGGCCAGGGTATGTTCTGGCAGAGACTCTCGCAGTCTGCCCAAGCACTGGGTGCTAAGAACTATCCTGGGACATCTTTACCCCCTGAAGCTTAGGATTTTCTTGCTTCATGTTTGTCTTATTTAGGTTTCAAACATATCCAGGTCCATCCTGGCCCTAGGCAGCCTGCATAAGATCTTGTCAACAACAATCCATCCATTGAATTAGGAGTTTCTTCAGTGGACAGTTTGCTGGCCTTGATGGGACTGACCTGGGTTCCAGCCCAGGCATCCCATATGGGCCCCCGAGCATCACCAGGAGTGATTCCTGAGTGCAGAGCCAGGAGTAAGACTTGAGCACTGCTGGGTGTAACCCCCTGCCCTCCCAAAAAAGAAAAAGGTCAGTGTCCAGCTGAAGTTCCTGGGCTGAAGACTTGAGGCCTCCTGCTCATTATTAGCTGGTGTCTTCAGTCAATTAAGGCATCTCTGAACTGGTTTGCTGAGCTGTAGATAAGGGGCTGATGACCTTGGTGAAAGGCATGTCTGACCCTGGGTCACCTGGTACAAGGCAAAAGATGGGAGGCAGTGAGGTAAGCTGTATAGGAGCTACCTTAAACAGATGGTAATGGGACCAGCTGAATCAAAGCACTGCCTGGCCCGTGAGTTTTAGAATTTGTCCCATTAGCCCATTCTGCTTCGACAATTGACTATTCCCTTTTGTGATCTAACCAAAATATGAGCGCAGATGTAAAGGTGCTGGCTTTGTGCTAGAGAGCCATGGTGAGCCTTGCAGATCTGGTGTATCTGAGTGACAGGCCGGCAGCACCAGGGCGGGGCAGTTGGTGTACTTACACCACGTGAGGACCGGCGGTGAGTCAGGTCATGTTCACTGCAGCCTGGAGAGAACCTGCTGGGATTATTCTTTGTTGCTTTTGGGGGCAGGATGGCTCTAGCCTTGTGGGTGTTTATCTTCTGGCACCCCCAGCTCTGCTGCTCTCAGCATGTCACTGGACACCCTCCTAAGCTCCCCTCTCCGATCCACTTCCTCCTGCAGCACAAGCAGGCCAGTGGCTTCTCGCAGGGGGCCCGAGTCCACTAGGACTGCAGCAGGCTGGAGCGTGCTAGGGACATGCACACAGAACCCTGTGCTCTGGGAGGAGAGAGAGGAGGCGGAGCCAGCGGGAGAGCGGACATGGAACCGTCCTCCCCACCACGGGGGGGCCCAGGACCCCGAACCCCATGTGCCCTGGACACTGACCCCACATTCCAGAGCCTTCCCTGGCCTCAAGCTGCACACATGAGTGCTTGGCCTGTATCTGGGTGTGCTGATGGCAAGGATGCAGCAGCCGAGAGCGATACCTGCATGGGGTAGGGAGAGAGGAGGGCGGAACCTGCATCCCCAGCAGCAGTGCAGTGGGGTTTCCCGGAGAGGGCCAAGGGCAGGGGAGGGGGGGGGCAGGGGAGGAGCCAGGGTGGCAGATCTGGTTATTCTCATTGACTGGGACAGATTGGGCTGCCTAGGTGGGAGTGACAGTGACACCTGTGTTCTGGGGACTCACTGGGCCAATGAGGGGTGTTCGGCTCTGGGGCCACCCAGCAGTACTCAGGCCTGACTCCTCGCTCTGCACTCAGGGATCACCCGGAAGTGCTTGGGAACCCTATGTGATACTGGGGTTGAACCAGGATGGCTGTGTGTGAAACAGGACCTGGGGAATTGGAATGAAAGTCCACTAACGTCCTGCACTTACTCGGGCTGCTCCCCAGATGCAAACAGTGCCTCGCTGTCCCTGCCAGAAAGAGGAGGGGCCAGAGCTCTGCCTACAGTTGCTGCCCCCCTCCAAACCCAACTGCTCTTGGCTTCACGCAGCAGCAACCCCCATGGCACAGCATCCTTGAGGACACTGGCGAGCCCTCCCGGCACAATTGGATGGTTTTTCAGAGGATGAAAGCAGGCCCCGCCAAGGCCTCGCCTCCTGTCAACTCCTGTTATTATGTTTTACAGGAGAGAGAGCTGGTGCCTTCACCTGGCTTGCGCTCAGGAGAGAGGCACCTTATTATTTTCCTCCATGAACTCATTTTATGGATTCCAAACACAACATGAATGCAGTTCTGTGCTGCTAGGAAACAACCCAGGCAAAATTCCGGAGACCGGGATTAATCTTGGGACATTCGTGCCTGGCCTAAACCTTGAGGGCCTCACCTGGAGGTAGGGATGGCGGGGAGGGGTCTGGGGAGGGCTGCGAGAGTCCACCTATTCCTCAGCTGCAATACCAGCACTCAGCCTGCAGCAGAACCACATCTGGGCGGGGCACACCCGGCTCGGGGCTTGTTCCTGCCCCAGTGCTTAGGGACCATATGTGGTATGAGGATCAAGTCCCGGCTGGCCGTGTGCAGGGCAGGCCCTTAACCCCTGTCCTGTGCCTGACCTGCGTAACAGTCAAATTTTGCCAGAGTTGTGCTTTGCTACTTTTCTTCCTTTTGAGTATGCGATACTCACTCAGTTAAAAAAAAAATCATTTAGACACTCTCCCTCCTCCACCAGTTAGAAAGGTGTGTGCCTGGTCGCGGCAGGAAACGTCCAGATCTCGCGGGAAGAGTGAAGAACTGCGCGATTGCTTACCAGGTATGCGAGGCCCCATGGACCCTACCTGAGGAGATGGTTTGCTCCTAAGTTTATTCTCCTAAGGTCCGTCACCGTTCAGGCATTCAGGTTTGGCTTTAAGGTGGGCCAGAGAAAAATATTTCAGAGACCCTAAGAGCACGTGAGTACACATGTACCCAAAGGATGAGCACACGCAGGCACACACACGCCAACCAGCACCTTCACACACACACGTGCACACGTGCACATTCACAGAGGTACACACCAGCACAACCAGCAGCTGTATAGTACAACCAACACTTTGTGCACACACATGTGCACACATGCACATTTACAGAGGTAAACACAAGCACACATGCGCCAAACAGCACTTTTACACACACACACATGCACATTCACAGAGGTACACACCAGCACAACCAGCAGCTGTATAGTACAACCAGCACTTTAGAAGACACACATGTGCACACATGCACATTTACAGAGGTACACACAAGCACACATGCACCAACCAGCACTTTACACACACATGCACTCATTCACATTCACAAAGGCACACACATACACACAAACGCCAACCAGTACTTTGGACACACACATGTGCACACATGCACATTCACAGAGGTACACACCAGCACAACCAGCAGTTGTGTAGTACAACCAGCACTTTGCACACACACATGTGCACACGTGCACATTTACAGAGGTACATACAAGGACACATGCGCCAACCAGCACTTTACACACACGTGCACACATGAACGTTCACAAAGGCACACACAAGCACACATACATCAACCAGCACTTTGCGCACACACACGTGAACACATGCATTCACAGAGATACACAGAAGCATACATGCACCAACCAGCACTCACACACACGCACACATGCACATTATCAGAGGTACACAGAAGCACGCATATGCACCAACCACCACAGCACTTGACATATACACATACATGCACACACATTCACACAGGTACACATAAGCACCAACCCTCACAGCACTTCACACTCTTTCTCTCACACACACATACACATGCACCAACCACAAAGTCCTTCACTCATACACACAGCAATGCAAACACACAGACACACCCCACTCACCACCTGCCCCTCAAAGCGCTTCCTTTACGACACCCAAAGAACTCACGCCACCTCCTCCCACATTGCCCGGCAACCCACACCCCTCACACCTGCGTTCCTGCACAGGTAGCCGGGCCTACTCGCCCTAAGAGTGTTTAGTGGATCACTCCCCCAACCCAAGTGTTCCACTCCCAGCTCCTGACAGCTGAAATGCTCCCCTCACTCCATCAACCCCTGCTCTCTGCTCCACCCCACCTCAGCAAGCCTCCACACACCCACTGTTCGGTCACAGGGACAGCAGATACTCGAACACCGAGATGTTCCGCACGGCTTCTTTTTCACATTAATGAGCAGGGAAAGATGGGGAGGCAGGAGAGAGCAATTACACCCAAATCTTTTCTTTGTTGATTAGGGGATTCCTTCCCCAGCCTGCTTGGGCTCCAGCTAAATCTTTTTCTAATGAGATGTGGCTTATCCAGATCAGGGCGCGGAGAAAAAAAGTTGCAATTAACTTTAAGAAGCAAAGGAGTGAGGAAAAGAAGCCAGTGGGGAGGAGAGCTGGGGTCTGGGTGGGGGGGCAGGGCAGAGCAAAGGGGCAGAGGGCCAGGAAGTGGGGTGCTTGGGGTCAGATACATCCGCAGCTCTAGAGGTAGCAGCCCTCAGAGGTCCCCCAGGTCCCCAGGTTAAGAAAAGGTCCTTATGCCCCCCCTGAGACCGGCTGAAGTCAAACCTCAGGACTCCAAACTCCAGTCCAGGGAGATGGTGGTAGTGGGGGGCCCTCCCATGCTGCACTCCTGACTGTCATCACCTTTAATGTCTCACTGTTTCCTTCTGCCCACAAAGGTTTGCCTACAAAGGCTCCGTGGAACCACTGGAATTGGCTGCCCACATGGGAATCTTATAGGAAGGGTGGCGGACTTAGGGGCCCAGTATTCAGCCCTGGGGTCCCTAGCTTGTCTCATGTTCCCATTTAGGAGTGGGGTCCCAGTTAATGTTCCAAGAGGTACAGGAGGGCCGGGGATAGAAAGCTATTACCAGACAGAGCTGGAGAAGCGGTGCCCAGTGCCGGCAGACACAGAGATGGATGCTCCTGTCTCTGCACGAATCCTCAGGGGTCAGGCTGTCCTTGTGGGGGTCCTCCCTTGGTGGAGGAGGGAAAGGCTGGGGTGTGGTTCACACAGCACCTGGCTCGCCGCTGACCCTCATCCCCTGAGATAGATCCAATGAAGGGCACAGCCATGGATCCACCCCATCTGCCCCCAGCCCTCTCCCCAACCCGACACTCACCTATCCCAGCAAGGTATGGAGGGGTGGGGCTGATTTCACCCTCCCAGACCTGATCTCCAGGTCTACAAACCTGAGATTTCTAGTCCAATCCTTGGGGTGGGATCTCAAACAGTAACTTGACGTCTGCCAGCCAGCTGAGCTAGCAACCCCAAGCTTGGATGTTCGGGAAGGGGTGGGGAACGCTAGAGGGAAGGACCGGGTCAGACTGCATCACCTTTTGTACTCAGGGATCCCACAAAGCTGGGCTCTTGGATGTCTCACCTGAGCTATTTCCTCTCTCCGATCTGCTTCCCCAACAGCGCCAATTAGACAAGACCTGTAGCCGTGGTTGGGAACTGTGGGAAATCTACCATCTCTAAGTGGGCGTCCGGCGGATAAGCTAGCTTACTATCCAAAGAAAGGACCAATGTGGGTGGACACCCAGAATCACGGGTCCTTCCAAGGGATATCTGGTCAACCCCTTCCTTACCAGCCAGCTCTGCAGATGACACCAGGTGAGGAGACAGATGAGATCAGCCTGTTTTGCCATTTCTAAATCCCAGAGACATCTGTGGGCTCCCCAAGTTCAGGACCCAGGCATGTCCTTGGTGCCTGGTTCCTGTGTCCCTAGGTGTCAACTCTCCCATCTGCCCTACCCTTTGCCGCCCTCACCACTGGAGACAGCCCTGGCTCTCTCCTGTGTCACTCGGGCTGACCAGTGGAACCAACATATGTGCTAGAAACCCTAACCCTTGGTACAGCATTAGAAATTTGCCTTAAACCTAGAGCAAGGTCAGATAATGGAGCGGGGGGGGGGCAGGGGGAGGGGGACCCAGAAAACAAAACACAAAACCCCCAAACAGAAATTGGACACAGGAGGGCAGCTGTAGACGGAACAGGAAGTGCTGGCCCGAGGCTAAATGAAACAGCTGTCACCATTGTGCTGGCCTGAAAACTGCCTTTGCAAACTCAGAGCGGGCCAGGCGCAACAAGCAGATGTTAATAATTACAGCACATGAAACGCAGGGCACAGGATTAGGCAAGTGACGAAAAAGAAATGGTACCAGTAGATTTATAACTCCGGGCAAATCGGGTAGGGCTTGTGGGGGGTGGGCAGGGCGGCCGTGCTGCAGATGCACCCCCCCCTCAGCCCTCCTCATTGATTCACACATTGAAGTCGGCAAAACAAAGCAAATTCTTTAGGCTTATTACATCAGTAGAAAAAAAATGCCCTTTGGCATCTCACCTTTTGGGGATTGTCTCAGAATGGGGGTAGGGGTGTGCTTTAGGTGGTTTGAGGGGACTAGGTTGGGAAGGTCTTCATGTACCGACTTTCTAGGCTCCCCCACCTGTATAGGGCCATAGTTCAGAGCCTCTGCCTTCAAGGTGATAGATGAGGTTCCCAATACCAAGTCTAGGAGCAGAAGGGGGTCGATGGGGACAATAGCCAACTCGGATGCTCACTGGAGGGGCTCACTCCAGGGGCTCCTGAACTCAAAGCCCTTCTTACAGCAGTGGCTTCCTCGGAGGTTCAAAGCCCAAATCCAGAAGCTCAGGTTCTTTGCAGCTGAAATGGAGCCACATGTGCAAGCCAGCCAGGCCCACACCTCGGGGGGGAGGTCAGGAGCTGCCGTGACAGTAGAAGGAAGCAAGTAAGGCAAGTTGCAGGGGCGAATGACATCAGTAGGAAAAGCAGAGTTTTCCCATGTTTCCTCTGCTTCCCTCGGTGCTTTTCCGAGTTGTAAAAAGCAAAAGCAAGCCTCCCATCCCACCACCCCTGAGCTGGGACGTCTCTGGGAAAGGTTAGAAAGAAGGCAAAGCATGTGTTTGCCATCTTTACGCCTGATATGGAAACCATATGCTTAAATACACTAGCAAACATACTTAATAGAACACTCTCTTTTTTATTAAATGTGGTTTTATAAACACTCTCCCCAGCCAGGGCACCTTTGCTGAGCTGGAGGTTGGAACTTGGCAGAATAGTCTCCCTGCTGTTCCATGTATTGATACACATTTTTTGAAAATGAATCTCGGACCCTTGGAAAATAGGCTGGTTCTGATTATTCCTGCGAGCGGGAAGGGGCACACCAGGGCATCTTTTTTTTTTCTCTCTGATAAATTAAAGAACTGTAACGGGTGCTTTCTGCAACCTGTAAAAGGGCAGAGCCATCTGTGACTCATTTAGCAACTCTTTACAGAAGATTTATTTGATTAATTCGGTCAGAAGAGAGAGAATATGGATTTTTCCCAGCTCAGAAAGATGCGGACGCACTCACACACACATGCGCACAGGCAAGAGCCTTCCTACCCGCCCACTCGTAGGAATGAGAAGCAGGGAATTGTGCTATTAGGACTGACTAGGCCCGACCAGGTGATGAGATACCGACTTATGCCCTGCAGAGGGAGGGCTGAGTTCAGAGCAGTATCTATAGGTTCAATGCCCCAAAGAGACGAATGGACATTGGATCACCCTCATCAGACTTAGAGTGCTGGGATCAGGCCCTTGGCATGCGTGGTCTCGTGCAATGGTGCCACTCATCTCTGAGTTACAGACAGGGAGACCAGCATTGCCAGAGGCCTCAACATTCTGCTTTTTTCATACTGAAAAGTCTTTTGCCTTTTCAGTATTCCCCATGGAATAGGGCATGTAGTATACATTTCTGCATGGTCTCTTGGAAGGGAATCTTGGAAGGGGCATGTCCACATGGGCCATGCTTTGTGACCTGTGGATTCAGCTCAGTGCTCACAGGAAAAACTCTTTATATCAGATTTCTGGTCTAAAAGGACAGCTGGTCTCCCCACAGTCTTTAAGTTGATGGTTCTATCCTACAAGCAACTGTTAGTTGACCACGGAGAAGGCAAGAGGAACCACAAGAGCACACCATCAAAGAGGACACAGGTGTCTGTGGCTGGAGTAGCAAACAGAGGGTGAGTAAACGTGTCACTGTTCTTCCTGTGCCCACAGCAGACATTACTAATCTAACCCAGGTTCTTTCTCTTCAACCCTCCACCTCCTTCTCAACACAGCTCTATAGGCAGCATCTACCAACAGATGAGAATTAGGGCATGATTTGAAAGTGGTTTATCATCCCTTCCAACCATGTGATTCACTGTGTGGCCGGATAAATAGGAAGCCATAAGCTGGAGGTCAGATATGAAGCCAGCAAGAAAGACAGGCTGCCCTGACAGAATCTCTGCATCCATCCTGGACACGCGTCTGGAGCTGAGGTACTTGGGTCACACTTTCTGTATTGTGCCAGGGGTCTGCTCCCACTCCCCACAGCCCCTTTGCAGAACTGATTAAAAGTATGCCCTTAAAAGCTGCAGATGATGAAATATTTTTTAACTCCTGAACAATTTAAAAATAATCTCTAAACTGCAATAGGATAGGGCAACCTCAACCTATAAACTTTCAGTCTAGGGCCTGGGAGTCTAGAAAGAAGAGGAACATTTCAGTTTGGAAAATTCCAGAATTGGCAGCCTCTCCCTGCCTGGGCTCACCCACCTCTCTCACTTGCTGGATCACAGGAAATGCCTTAGCTCAGGGTAGCCAGTCTTGGGAGGGAGCTCAAAGGGCTGAGGACACTAGGCCCTGAGTTTGGTCTCTGGCGTCTCCTGGCTCTGAGTCCTCCTGGATCTAGGCTGGAGGCTGACAGCACTGCAAGGCGCTGCTGGCCCGAATAGCACTGCATGGCCAGGCTCAAGCACAGAACCATTACGGCTGGCTGGACACGTATTATTGGGTGTGAGTCCTGGGTCCTCTGAGCACAGCTGGGTGGGCCCATCCCAAATAGAAAAGAAATGGAGAGAAGAGAAGATAAAAGCAGCTGGGAGTCACAGACTGGAGGCACTGTCTGCTTCTCCGGATTGGGAATGGGCCATCACCCTGGTCTACAAACTTGGCAACAAGGTGACACTTTCCCATGGGAAGAGTGACAGGTAACAGTTGGAAGAAGTTCCTTCCAGAGCTCTTTGCCTGCAACTACTCTCCTTGATCTTGACCTGTTGTGTTTCCCAGCCTGAAGGCGTGCTCACAAAAGTTCCCCTGCGAGTGCAGAGAATTCAGTCTTCCCATGGAGGAAGGGAATGAAGACCGAGTCGGCAAATCCAAAAGGTGCGCCTGAGGTGGGCGGGCTGTGGGCGGGGTAAGCATCCACTGGGTATGTGCCTCCCCACCCTGGCCTCTCCTGGGCATGCCTGCCACTTTGGAGGAGGCTTGATTTAAACACACCTTCTACAATCTTGTTGACACTCTGGATTTGTAATTGCTGGCAAGGAAAAGTTTGCTGTTTTACTGCTTCTTACTGGAGTTCCTCATGGTCTCTGGAAAAGATCACAAATATTGAATTAGTGAGGTCCCAAATAATGAGGTTTTTTTTTTTTTTGCTTTTTTTGGGTCACACCCGGCAATGCTCAGGGGTTTCTCCTGGCTCTGCACTCAGGAATCACTCCTGGCGGTGCTTGGGGGACCATATGGGATGCCGGGGATCGAACCAGAGCCGGCACAGGCCAGCCGTGCAAGGCAAACACCCTACCCGCTGGGCTATCGCTCCGCCCCGAAATAATGAGTTTTTTTAAGCAGATCTCAAATGACACCCCTTTGAAGGGATTTGTTGACCAAACAACACTGTGGGGAAAGTGTTTGTATTGTGGAAGTGGTTTTCTGAAATGTTTCAGAATTTTTTGGGGAGTGTGACTGAACAGATTGAAGGAGCCCCTTTTGAGGGGTGGTGCTGGGGGAGGGTGGGAAGGAGGCGCAGGTGTTAGAGCAGTATTCTGGATCCCAGGCGGGGACAAAAGAGTCAGTCCAGAGTGTATGTGTAACCCCAAAGCTTAGCACAAAGATGGTTTATGTGCTACTAGGAACTACAAACTCAAGTCAAGCCTGGGTTGAGCAGTGGTACGAGCTCAGGCAGACTGGAGAAGGCAGCTCTGCTTCAGTTTCCTTCCAGGAGGTTAGATTAGCACCCTGGTCATCAGCTTGTTATGAGGACTCCATGCACCTTTAGAACAGGGACGTCAGGCGTTAAAGAATACAGCAGAGAGGGCTTCAGCCTTGCATGCAGCTGATCCATGTTCAATCCCCAGCATCCCATGAAAGTTCCCCTGATCTTTCCAAGAGTAATCCCTGAGTGCATAACCAGGAGTAAGCCCTGAGCACTGCAGGGTGTGACCCCAAAAACAAACAATGAAAGCAAGAAGTGATGGGGGCCGGAGCGATAGTCCAGCGGGTAGGGCGTTTGCCTTGCACACGGCCGCCCATGCCAGCCCAGGTTCATTCCCCACATCCCATATGGTCCCCAAGCACCGCCAGGAGTAATTCCTGAGTGCAGAGCCAGGAGAAACCCCTGAGCATCGTCAGGTATGACCAAAAAAAAGCAAAAAAAAAAAAAAAAAAGAAAGAAAAAGAAAAAAAAAGAAAAGAAAGCAAGAAGTAAACTACAGGACTGCAAAAATGATGAAGTTCCAAGTGCCTGTGGCCGCTCCCTCTAAAAAGAGTTATCAGCCCTGTCCTGAGGGAAATCCCAGACTATCGTTTGGTCCCACTTGGATGGATCTAGAAACCCCCATGTGAAGGAGTTGGCCCAGAAGCCATGTGTGGCGTGGCTGCAATGCTCCATCATGTCTAACAGACCCATGGATGGAGCTGGGAAGGGAAGGACTGCTGAAGTCTGGGGAGCTGGCATGAGGGGTGGGACACTCTGACGCTGACCGCAGGGCTGAGGATGCCCAGATGGGGCCATGGCCATGCAGACTACAACTCGAGGGCTACAGAGGACCCTCCCTCAGGGGCGGGTTCTGTCTCCATAAAGCCGCACATCTTCCAGAGCTCATCTGTGTTCACTAACCTTCAGAGGTGCCTTTGGGACAGGCGAGAAAGGGCTGGAGGAATGAGCCCCGGTGACACTGCGGGGTCAGGAAGGAGCAAGTAAGACAACACCCAAGCGGGCCCAGAGGCTCTGCACTGGCCTCCGGGCTTGGCCGGGCCTTGAGGACAAGTGAGTTTCTCTGCAGTGCGGCATTTACCAGAGTGGGGATACCTATCCCCAGGGGATGCTGGGACGTGGGGTGCAGTCGTAGTTTGGGTTGCAGCTGGCAGTGCCTTCTGCATGTTCCCTTAAAGATGGGGCATTTCTAGGAGACATTGAATCTTTTTTTTTTTTTATTCCCCTGGAAAGGGACCAGCAGGCCAAACAAGTGTGAAACCTCTGCTGGTGTTTTCAACTCTAAACAAGGTAATGGGAGCCGGGGATGGGGTGAGCAGAGCCGTTAGTGCACACACTAGACCAGGTTCCGTTCCCAGCATCACAGGGTCCCCTGAGAATTCCTGAGTGTGGGTCTACTGGCCCCAGCTGCTTGCATCCTCTGGTTCTTCTTGTGAACCCAAGGTCTAGTGTGAGTGAGACTTGCTAGGAGATCCTGGGCCTCCCTGAGCACTGCGTGGGGGTGCCCCATTCTCACACAGACAGGTGGTGGGCGTGCTCGATGATGCCCAAGACTAAAGCCCCAGAGTTTATAATGTGTTAAACCTTCCTGCCAGCAAGCTCAGGGGATCTGTGTCCTGAGCGTTCACAGAGCTGGCAGGTGGACACGTGGACCCTCCGAGCAAGGGGCCCTACGCTCTAGAGCCCTGGTGGGAGTGTCATAACTGACCCAACTGGCTGTTTGTCTTACATACAGCTGACCTGGGTTCGATCCCCAGCATCCCACATGGTCCCCTGAGCACTGCCAGGAGTAATTCCTGAGTACAGAGTCAGGAGTGACCCCTGAGCATCGCTAGGTATGACTTAAAAACCAAAGAGAGAAAGAGAGAGAGAGAGTGAGAGAGAGAGAACAGCAGAACAGGGTTTAAGCACAAAACAGCAGTGAGCTAACCCAGATGACTTCCCAAGAACAGAATGAAGGAGGGAACATTCACGCATGCAACTCTGAATAAATACAGCTGAGTTTCGCTTCCCTTCTTAGCCACCACCACTGTGCTGTTTGAAGTGTCTACTCTCTCCAAACACGGGGCGCCACATGAAACATGCGTCCCCTGTTGTGTTTCGGCGTGCAGGAGACTGAGTACCTGGAATCTGTCTTTTCAACTGTGATTTATAGATATTGCTGGCAAGTATTGCATCACCCCATACAGCACCGGCACCCGCCTGCCAAATCACACATTCACTTCCCCAGTTCTATATCTTTGGCCTGGTTTCTGGCTGCTGTGCTGTTTCCAACCTTTTATGACCACAATGCGTGTTTTTGCACCTATGTGCACAAGGAGGAAAATTTCCCGTAGTGGAGCTGCAAGAAGAGAAAGTAAGGAGTGGAAGTAAGACTGTAAGGCAGTGACGGAGGCCCAGGCCATCTTGAAGGCACACTGTCGAGTTCTTTCTCCCAAAGTTCAGGAAACTGCCCTTTTTCGCCAGTACAGGATAATATTGGTGTCATTAAGGTGATTTCCATTATGATAGGAAAACATGATCTTTGTTGATTGGTGTTTTCTGAATTATCTGCCACAGAGTGTTACATCTGGGACTTGCCATTCACTTCAATGTCCATATCCTGTCTTCTTTCCACCGACGGAATTCCCGTGAGCAGATTGCCTACATTTCCCAGACTCCCTTGCAGCTCATGGTAACCAGCCAGCTAAGTGTTGGTTAATGAGATTCAAGGGGAAGAGGATCTAGAAGTACCCTTAAAGGGAAACTGCAAGACCTTTCCCTACTCCTTGCTCTGCTGTCTGAATTGTGTCTAGATATCCGGGCCCTGCAGCCACCTTGGCCTGGTATAGCAAAAGAGGGGGACAGGGGTGAGGTTCTATAAGTATATAGAACAAATTAGTTCTATATGTACATCCACTCTCAATTATTTAGGACAATCCTGCTTAAGCCACTATTATCTTTACTCATATTTCCCTGTACAACAAACTTGACCCAAATAAACACACATTATCTGAGAGCACTGAAGTTGGCTCAAAGGGCTGGAGGGCATATTTACTACCTGGGAGCACTCCCAAGCACTGAGCTGGGAGTAGACCCTGAACACAGCTAGGTGTGTCCCCCAAACAAACAAAAAAATCAAAATGAAGCTCTCCCTTGCAAGTAATAAAAACCAGATTCTGGGCCAGAGTGATAGTACAGTGGGCGGGGCGTTTGCCTTGCACATGGCTGACCCAGGTTTGATCTCCGGCATCCCATATGGTCCCCGAGCAGCTTCAGGAATAATTCCTGAGTACAGAACCAGGAGTAACCCCTGAGCATCGCTGGTATGACCTCAGCGCCCCCCACCAAATACCCAGATTCTACAAAACAATCAACAGAGTAAACTTTGGACTCTTTTGGTGGACACATCCAAGTGTGTCTAGACTGGATCTTGTCCAGGGGTCACTTCCAACAGTGCTTGGATCTATGTCCAGGGGTCACTTCTGACAGTGCTTGGGGGACCTTATACAGTGCTGTAAAATTGAACTGGGGTCAGCTGTTTGCAAAGCAAAAGGCTTAACCTCTGTACTATCTCTCCAGCTCCTACAAAAGGGCCTTGGGAAAGAGATTAGGACTTCACAGAATATGCAGACTAGGTAAAAGTCTCAGGCAGGAATGAAAGGAGCTTGGAACCCTAGTGTTGGAGGACAGGTTTAGCTATTCTGGGAGTTTTGTTGTTTTGCCCACTCCCAGCTTAATCTATTTAAGCCAAGGTTCATTCTAATGAGACCTCTCTTCTATGTAAACACTGCTAGAGGGTGTGGCAGTTACAGAAGTCACCTCAACTGAATAACTTCTGACTTATACATCTACTAAGACTTCTATGTTTTCTAGATTGGGCACAGCTCCTCTTTATACCCACTGCACCCAGCGTGGGACAGTTAGAATTTACCAGGAGACTACCACCCTGGCTATGCTGAGACTATAGGAAGACTATAGGAAGGATCATACTAGTTTGCTCTAAGCAGGCGAGTGTGACCCTTTCAGTACACGCAGAACAAGATACTCAGAATCACCCTGGTGCAGATAATAATAAGAAGGACCTTGTGGGTACCATCTAGATTACATGAAGCTCATGAAGTTAAGATGTATTACTTTATATCAGCCCTCTCTCTCTCCAGTGTTTTACATAAGAGATAATCTTGGTAGAAAGGATTAGATCTTGGCATAACCTTTGTTTATACCTGCAATAGGCACTACACTCTGTTTAGAGTTCTTTGTTGACATGACCCTCCCGATTGGATTACTTTGGTGTATATAAGGGGCTGACTTGAGGCCCCTTCACCTTTTGCCTTTTGGCCTTTTAGCTTTCGGCTTTTGGCTCCTTGGCCTTTTGCTTTTGGCTTTTTGCTCTTTGGCATTTTGCTCCTTCTTCTGGGTAGGTCTCAGCTCGGGTGATATCCTCTCTCTTTGGTGGGAGACTTAGGCTCTTTTGTATGGTCTAAGTTTGGACCAGAGCTAAAGTTTGTTCATTATATTGGAGTGCTGTGGAAGAGCTTTTGTACTATTAAGAGCCTTTTTGGAACTGCACCGAACTCGTGGAGAGGTAGAAGAGAACCTCTGTCCTGACACTGTTGGGGGACCCCGGAGGCGTTCCCGATACCCCTAGGAATAAGAGCACAGAGACCGACCGCGACTCTCAGTTTATTGGTTTGTGGGAAGCTATTTCTGCTGCCCCTTCCCAGATCTCCAGGCCATCAGGGCAGAGTTTCTGGGGGCAGGATGAGTTTCTGGTGGCAGAGTTTCTGGGGGCACACATTTTCCCATTTCTGCTCGGAAAGCAGACTCCCCAAGATGAGCAGTTCCCCCCCGGTGGCTCATGGCCATACAGCGCCCCACACAGGTGATAAAAGGGACTTCTGGAATGGAGCCATAGTACAGCAGGGAGGGTGTTTGCCTTTGCACGCGGCCAACCTAGGTTAGATCCCAGCTTCCCATATGGTCTCCCTGAGCACCACTAGGAGTAATTCCTGAGTGCAGAGCCAGGGGGTAACACCTCAGCTTTGTCATGTGTGACCCAAAAAGCAAAAAAAAAAAAAAAGTGGGGGAGGGGGCTGGAGCAATAGCCCAGCAGGTAGGGCGTTTGCCTTGCACCGGTCGGCCTGTGCCGGCCCGGGTTCGATCCCCGCGTCCCCATATGGTCCCCCGAGCACCGCCAGGAGTAATTCCTGAGTGTAGAGCCAGGAGTAACCCCTGAGCATTGCCAGGTGTGACCCAAAAAGCAAAAAAAAAAAAAAAAGTGGGGGTTTTCTTCCACCAGAACACTATTTCTGCCTGACAAAAGGTTGTCAGCTGTGACTAGAATGATACTACAGAGTAGGGCATTTGCCTTGACTGCAGCCAACACAGGTTTGATCCCTAGCACCCATCTGGGCCCCCAAGTGAGCTAGGATGCCCGAGTGCAGAGTCAGAAGTAAGCCCTAAGCATCGCCCCCGATGTAGCCATCCTCCTCCCTGAAAATAAATGTTTAGTCCTTTGTGCCACATGAGCCCTGAGCACTACCTGGGAGCAGTCCTGAGCACTGTCAAAAGTGAGCCCAGGAGCACTGCTGGGTGTGGCCCCAAAAAAGAATCCAAAGCTGACTTTGTGTAGTCTAATAAAATTCTGCACTGCCCCAGAAGAACACCCTGTGGGACTCTCCCCCAAACTGCGGGGCCTGATGGTGCACCCCCACACTACCTGCACCGGTGTGCTGAATCTCACAGAGATGTGTCTGAACTCCATGGGAGGGGGTCCAGGCACCAAGGTGATACCCCAGAAGCTGTTACTTCTCCCTTCTCCCTCCTGGGTTTCAGCCCCAGGCTGGTCTGAGGGTCGCTTCCAAGCTGAGTATGCAGCAGTGGGAAGGGTAGAAATGAAGGTGGTCCAGTTCCTCGGCACCTGGGACCCTGGAGAGAGCATGTCCCACCTGGGACTCCCAGGCCGCAGAGCTTCAAAAGAGTTCTGCAGGATCATCTTTGCAATTTTTCAGTCTCAGGAAGATGTTGTGACTCCCAGCAAGACCCCGTGGGCTGATGGTGCTTGGCATTCCTCTGCAGTGATCGAGAGTGACACCAGCTGGTCTTGGTGAGAAGGGTGCTCTGGCAAGGGCCCAGATACAGGATGGCGGCTAGAAGGCACTGTAGGAAATAGGAAAGCAATTAGAGCAATAAACACATCTGCGAAACAGGACCCACAGCATTCAAAGTGCACACCCGTGGGCTGGAGCCAGAGAATGGGAAGAGTCATTGCAGGCCAGAGAACCTGTTACTGAGGAGATGCCTTTGAAGAACCAGACCCTGTGTACAGGCCTGGGGACAGGGAGACAGGGAGAGAAGTAAGTATGTAGGACAGTATGTAGGAAAATTACAGTATGTAGGAAAATGTCCCTCCTTCGTTGTGTAATAAAAAGGCTCACTGGGAAACATCGAAATACACAATAGCAGCTTGGTTTGATATATTTGCTTAGAGTGACAATTTGGACTATTCTATAGCTTTTAAGAATACTTGGTGAATAGAAAATGACTCATTCTCCATCCCTCCCTCTCCTCCCTCCCTCCCTTCTTTTCCTCCCGCCCATTTGGGAATTTCCCCATTTCCCACTGTCTTGCTGAGTAGCAGACAAGTTCTAGAACAGCTGGGGTCTGCCTGGCTTGCTATGAAAGTGGGTGGCGAAGCCCTGGGTCTCGGCTCCTGGGACAGTGCTCTTCCTACTGTCTGTACTGTTCCTCCATGCCGACACTGGGGAAAGATTTAAGGGCTCCCATGAACTCAGGCTCTGTGACTTGTCTCTCCATGGGGGAGGGCACCAGGGCTGCCGGAAGTCTGCAGTGTAGATGAGAAGGTAAAGAAGAGCAGAGCAGACCTGGGCACAAGGGATCCACTCATGACAGAAAAATGAAGGCAGCGCCAGAGAGCGCCAGGACGTGGCCACCAGATGGGAAGGTTCAGGAGGGAGGCCATTGCGCAGCATTGCTGGGAGCTGGAAGCCTCCAATTCACAGGTCACAATGGCGCAGCGGGGAGGGCATCTGCATTGCACACAGCCCACCCAGGTTCAATCCCTGGAACCCCATATGGTCCTTGAGTCCCACCAGGAAGTAATCCTGGAGCACTGAGCCAGGAGTAAGCCCTGAGCACAGCCAAGTGTGTTCTCCAAACAAAAACAACAACAGCAAAGCCACAGTAACTTCTCCCTCTGCCTCTGGCATGGAGCCCAGGTCTGTGCCCTGCACCTGGCTGGGTGTCCCGGCACCGACACACGGACACAGTCACTGGAATCTTGGAGCCCGGGACTCTTTCCTGCGCAGTCACAGTCCCCTCAACCCCACCCACCAGCTTTGATCTCAGTCCCACCAAGCTTGGTGGCTTCGAGGTCACCTGCCCTAAGGACCCACTTTGGTTCACAGGGACTGTCTCAGCATCACAGCCAGATTTGGGATCCCAGCACCCCGGGCAGAGGTAACCTAGGAGAAAGGTGATCTGGGGCTGGGCCGGGACACGGTGAGCAGACCCAAGGCAGAGAGGCGCTCTGTTCTCTGGAGGCCACTGGGAGCCTCTTCCTCCCCTGCTCTGTCATCAGAGTACCGCAAAAGGCCTCCTTGAACCAGCTGTGGGTGGTTTGGGATTATTGTTCACGCATCCCTTGGCACGACCAGCAAGCTGAGATTTTCTTAACTTTCTAGAAGCTGTCCCTCTTCCTGTTCCAGCTAAGTCACTTCATCCTGGAGATCA
This sequence comes from Cryptotis parvus, assembly GCA_021461705.1. Classification (NCBI taxonomy): domain Eukaryota; kingdom Metazoa; phylum Chordata; class Mammalia; order Eulipotyphla; family Soricidae; genus Cryptotis; species Cryptotis parvus. The sequence continues at coordinate 103,073 of JAJIBD010006860.1, read as the reverse complement.
GGGCCACGCACTTTACTCACCCAGGTCCTCAGTGCACCCATCTACCGAATGGTGAGAATAATATGGGCAGCAGCTGTGGGACGGGGTCAGAGTGAAGACAAAGTCGCTCTGGTCCGTAGCTGCCAGTACTGCCGCGTCTCGTGGAGTGCGGACCCTTTGGGAGCCAGCGGTGCTGTTTGTGAGCGCCTTCCTGAGAACATGCCAGGTAGCCCTCCAGACCCCCTTTCTGCATTCCCGTCCTCCTTTCTCCTCTGGCTCTGTTCATCTTGGATGACTTCAGGCATGGCCACAGCTCAACCTTCCTCTTCCTGGTCCCAGCCTCTTCCTCTCTGGCTTCCCCTGCTCAAGACCCTGCTGACGACAGAGGAAAGGCAGCCTCCTCTGGGTTTAGGATAAGACCTTCAGTCGCCTGACTGTTCCTTAACTTACCAGCCTCATGTGGCTCTGGGAAGTCGAAGTGAGTCTGAACCCAGTGTCAGGGTCCTGGAGGTGTGAAACACAGGGAATGCTTGTTACCTAAGGACAAAGGCATGTCACCTCCATGCATCTGAGAGCTCTCTATAAAAACGGGAGATGGGACCTTCCTATGAGCTTCACAGGCTGTTGTAAGTCACGTGGGTGTGAGGGATGTTAGACTTGAGCCAGGACTTGACTTAGGCCTGGGGGCCTGGGAGCCAGCCAGCACTTGTCATCACACTGTTCCCCCCACACCTGGAGTGCCATGTTTCCCAGCTACCCCCCATCTAAGTTGGGGTCCCCTATTCAGAGCCCAACCACCATGTCCTCATATACTGCATGTTCCCTCCCCTCAGGGCTCTCGTACTGGTGCTCTCCTCTTCTCTCAAGTATGTCTTTCTCAGCCCTAGAGGCCGTACAGGAGGAGATAAGGCACTTGCTTTACATGTGACTGACCCCAACACCCTGTGGTTCCCTGAGCAATTCGGAGCATAGAGCCAGGAGTAAGCCCTGAGCACTGCCAGGTGTGACGCCAAACCTCAAAAAACAAAGACACACACACACACACACACACACACAAACCCAAAGAAACAAGTCCTCCTGGCCCTCCTGGTCTTGCCTTCTCTGCTGGGACCGTTTGTCTCCCAGAGGCTGGGCGCTTCCCAACGCTGCTTCACCCTGTCACAGACCCACCCCAAAGCCCCGCAAAGAGGCGCTTGACAGATGCTGATGAGAACAGTGGGCGATGAGTGGGTGAATGCATGAGGGCACTGTGATGGGTCACTGAAGCCACACTAATGGGTTGATCCCACCCAGAAGATGGTGTCTAACGGGACAGCCACTGCCCACACAGGGGCCAAAGACTCAAGCAGAAAAGGACCCAGTGCCTCTTGGGAGGGGTGCCAGGCCCCGGGAGGGGGCGCATTGTGTGTGCAGAGCAGAAACCCCTCCCTTCACTCGGGATGCAGATGAGGGGCCGTGAGCCTCAGCCCTACCCTGCACTGCAGGAATGAGTCAGAGCAATGCCTCACCCCCTGGGTCAGGCCCCAGAAATGTCTCCCTATGAGGGGTGCAGGGCTGCATGGGGCGGGGGACTAGGGCGACTCGAAGATGCCGCACACAGGAGCACCTGATTTCTTATCAGGGACCTAAACCCACAAAGAACAAAGGGCCCAGGGACATTTGTGACCCAGCTGCAACTGCTCCATCTCGTGCCAAGGCCCTGCACTCTTCGGGTTCCCAAACCCTCATCAACAAGTTTGCCTGAGCCCTTCCACCACCCCCTCCCCACCCCCCATCCCCGCCCACCGCTGTTCCACTCCGGAGACCATACATTCCTCAGGCCATGCTGAATCCCAAGTATTTGAATGCCTGATATCTATCTCCGTATGGAGTTTTGTTTTATCGTGAGCCCTGGAAAGTTTTGGATATCTCTTTGAAACAGATGTCAGGCAAAGCTTTCTGCACAGATCAAGGGCAGGTTGGGGCCTTTGAGATGGGTCTGAATGTCCCCCCTGAACATCGTTCCATCTAATACCCAAATACACCTCGAGTCATTACCCTGTTTTCATAAGACGCGCAACCATATGTGCGGGAACTAATTAAGCCCTGGGATCAGGTGGAGTTCTGTTGAAATATCTTAACCTTTTATGATTATCTTAATTGAGAGAAAATTCAAAAACACATTCAGAAGTCTTGGAGAGAAAACTCACCGGAGGGGGAAGGGCTGGGTCCTTCCTTGACAAGCCCCGCCCGGATTCTCCTTGATACTCGCACTTGCCTTGGCACAGGGCTGCCCGGAAGTGGAGACAAATGTCAGGGCTGGGCCACCCCTGACTCAACCTGCCATGGGGGCTCCCTCCTGGCCTGAGCCCAACTTCCCCTGCCACCTGCCCTGATGTCTCCTGTTTCCCAGAAGGGACAGGGAGAACATAGTGGCCTCTAAACCTGGAACTTCCATCTTCTCTGGCCATGAACCAGATGAATGATGAACTGAGTGGGGTGGATGGGGTGAACAATCTGTGCTGTTCTGGGGGCAGCTGGGAGGGAGTTTGGGGCCAGGGCACATCGCACAGATTCAGCTCTGCAGAACTTCCTTCCCGACCTGGGTTGGCTCTGGCGGGAGGTGGGCTGTGGGGGTGAGTGGGGGGCTCTGCCTAACCTTGCTTGGTGCGATGCTTAATGCCCATTGGCACGGCCATGCTTCTCACATTGAGCAAAAGTATACTCTGAGGGACTTTTGTTGCTGCTTCATCCAAGCTTCCAAAGCCACCATTACTTGCTAGATTCCATGCTAGATGCAGAGGGCCCCGTGGGTGAGAAGACACAGTCACTTCAAGGGTATTCAGCTGACACAAGAGCCCAGCTATAATTCTAAGACAGGAATAGGTCAGGGAAAACCCGTTCTTCTCTTTTGGTCCATCAAATGCTTAGAATAGGGTTTCCAGATCAAATACAGTCTGTCAGGGCTGGAGAGATTGTACTGGGGTTAAAACTTTGGCCTTATCTGCCATTGAGCCCAGTTCAATCCCTGGCACCATATGGTCCCCCAAGCATCTGAGCACAGAGCCTGGAGTAGGCCCCTGAATACTGTTGAGAACTCTGCCCACCCACCTAAACATCCAGGATTTCTAGTTAAATTTCATCTTCAGATAAGCAGCAAATGCTAGCTTGTTGAGAACGTATTAAATAATACATTGGGATTATTATCATCAGACATTTAGTTGCTGTTTATCTCAAGTTCAACTTTTACTGAGTCCCCTGTGCTTTAATTTTGGGGCCACACCCAGCTGTGCTCAGGGTTTACTCCAGACTCTGTGCTCAAGGATCACTCCTGATAGGACTTAAGGGACTAGGAAGTGGCAAGGCAAGGCCTTTCCTGCCGTACTGTCTCCCCAACATGCCATATGTCTTTACTAGGTAAATCTGGCAACCCCACTTCAACAAAATTAACCAATGAGGAAATAAATTACATCCTCACGTGGCGCACCAATTTTGGAGGAAGACAGCCAGAAAATAATCTGGGATAAAACTACTTTTTCCTTGCATTCAGATCTTACCATTGCCTCATGCAGTAGGTGCATCCCCATTTACCTGTGAGTAATGGAAGCTCAGAGAGGTTAAGTGACTTGTCCAAAGAAGCCCAGCAGGGCTCATTTCATGTGGCTCCTTAATGTCAAACTGATGGCTATCGTTACTGAGTTCCTATTTCCTTGGCTTGCCTAGACTCCTCTCAGCCCCCCCACCCCCTTTCTTACACAAACGTTCAAGGAGAGATTCACTCCTGTCAGATCAATGTCACTGCCTTAATGAAAACCACCCCCCCCAGCCCACTGAGGATGAGATTTTGTGGAACCCTAATGAGACTGGTTCCGATTATGCAAAAAGCAACCTCATGGTTATTCTAATGTTACAAGTAAATATAAAACATTTAGAAATACTTGGCTTGGGCTTTTTTTTCAAGTACAGATGTCTGACTCCTTGCCAGTTTGTTATTAAAAAATGCTACGGTGGTTTGGATACAAAGATTGCTGAAAAAATAAAAGCCGATGTGCTCTGAGCACTTGTTTGGACTTTGTGGGGAATGACCGTGATGGCGAGGCCAGAGCAGATGCTGGCTTTGGAGTGAGAAGCCCAGCACTGAGAGCCCAGCCACTGCCTGACTTCAAACCTTGCAGAAACCTTCCGAGTCCCAAGGAGGCTCCTGCTGGTGCCGCCCCCCCCCACCACCACCAGCGTGCCCTCCATGTTCTGTGAGTCTCCAGCTATATTAGCTGGTTCCCTCCCAGCCTCTGCCCACGGCCCTCTGGCTGCAACATCATTTATTTCCTTTGCTTCTTTCAGGACTGAAGTGATCTCGTTCACTTTTGTGTGTGTCTTTCTCTCCAGAAAGTCGGTGTACCCTCATCTGTCTGAACACGCTTTGCCCCCAGGACACAGTGTCCTGGAAAGGCACATAGTAGTTGCTCAAGAAATGTTTGGAGAACAAATGAACGCATTTGCCAGTGCACCTGGAGCCTTGCCTGACCTCTGGGGAGTGCTCCCTGGGGTGCTCCCTCAGTGTCCAGGGAACCAGCAGGAAGTAGCAGACTCCAAATGTTAATCAACAAACGGAAAATGCTGAAACATGGGGAGCACTTCCTGAAGGCCACACTGCTTAGTTTCCTTTGCCTTCTCTTCTCTCCGCCACCTAGATCCCCATTTGTCCTGAACTGTGGGCCAGGCCCCCATGGCCTGCTTCCTTCCCCACTCTGGCCCTTTGATTCTGGCTGAGAACACTGTTTCCCCATCTGTGCAGATTCACAGCCTACTCACCTCTGGCACCTGATTCAAAAAGACCTCCCAAGGCTCCCTGGGAAGGGCCTCTCCAACCTCTGAACTATATTTTTTTTTCTAGGTTACCCGGAACTAGTCAGGGCTTACTCTTGGCTCTGTGCTCAGAGATCACTCCTGGCAGGGCAGTGTTGGGCTTTGGCGGGGATCAATTGTGTGCAGGCTGAACACCTTGATCTCTTTTACTATCTCCCCAACCCCTTCCTTGTGTACTATGTGTTATCAAGCCTGGTGTTCTGGTGCCATGAGAGAAGAAGACGTGACAGTCTTTTGTGCTAGATGAGTTGATTTTTTCAACAGATCCATTACTGAGTCATGACTGATCAATAATGAGGTGATGCCAGGAAGCTCTGGCTGATCAGACTTTAGAGCTGACCTGGCCTTCCCCAAGGTCCCGGGGAGGAGTGATTAGATTGACTTACAGGTGGACAGTCGAAGCCAGTGGCTGCAGGGACCCCATGTGTCCAGACCAAAGGTCCTGTGAAGCAAACATGCAATGGGCAGATTGAACTTTCTCTCTTGCATTCAGATGTTTTCCCTGTTGGGTGGCCAAAAGCTTGAAACAGTAGAATTCCTGGGCACCCTGAAAACTCCTATTCGAACTTTCTCAACTGATTTACTCCAAAACTCGTGTCCAAAGGAACTCTAACAATGAACACATGAGTCCGAGAACTTAAGAGACCCGAGTGGAAACAAATGCCCTGTTTTTGCCAGGTAAATGTTGTCAGATCTACAAAAATACAAAACTACAGATCTCCGGTGCATTGTAATCAGAAGAAGCCTCTTGCCTGGTGTCCAAACTCACTTGCACAAGGATAGTAACTGGCCTTAGAGATTCTCACACAGATGAATCCAGGGATCCTCCCTTTTGGCACGATCCAGGAGATTTGGAAATCTTCTGCAAGCAACGTGGTTTAAAAAAATGAAGCCCAGGACAAGCCTTTGATCTCTCAGGATAGTATGTGTTCATGTGTAACCCTACCGAATCCACGGGCTAAATTGGAACACCCCTCTCACGTACAGCATCTGTGCCTATGATTTTGCTGTGAGACAAACCCAGCTTTTGAGCTGTTCATGTAGATGACAGGTAGCGAGGCGAGAGAGGAATCCTGAGATCTAAGACTGACACACAAATGTAGCGCTGGCAGCTTTGGGCTCACTGTCAGATTTTGTTTTCCAACAGGCAATCGCTGTTCTGGGGTGAGCCGGGAGAAAACGTCTCCCTGAACTGTGTGATCAGAACAGGAGGAAGCACTTCATCAGAGAAAAGTGACACTAATGTATTCTATTAGATTTGCTTATCATGTTAAAGAGCATATTAAAAGGAAATGTTTGGAGAAGGGGTGCCACAACGCGCTATGATGGATGGAGAATTCCTAATTTGGAAAAAATGTGCTAAGACAATATGATTGATGTGAGCGACCTACTTTATTTTATAAGAAAGTATGAGTTGCCTCAGGCTCGTGGGTACACATATTTGGAAAAAGCTGTTTTTTTTCCACATTAAGTTTTTATTAACATTTTTTGAAAAGAGCAGAAACACCATAGTCGGATCTGAGTTGCGACTTGTCAATACAGATGTGTCCAGAACCCTGGGCTGCCCGGCCTCTGGCTCTCAGGGTTTTCGGAACGAGGAGCCACTTGCCAAGAGAACACCTGACGGAGAAATAGGAAACACTTTTCTCGGATTAGGAACAAAAAAAATAGACAGGGAGGAGTGTTTTTTTTTTTTTTAAGCACCAAGGAATTGTCTGCTCCTTGTGAGTAGAGATCACTTAGAAAGCATATTTCCTAAATTTTCTCTGGTCACCTTCTTGCTGTAAAGCGCAAATCTTGACTACTGACAGAGCGCAGTGGCTACCACTCAGGTCTCATGCTTTCAGTGTGGTTGAGTCTGCCTTGGATATGCATATTCTATCACATATGTACCATCAGTATACACAAAGCCCCCACCTTGTTCCCCACGCAGGTGAGATGTAGTGTGTGAACACTGTGGAGGGAAGTTGACACTGGTGGTGGGACTGTGTAAATATTATATGCCTCAAACTCAACTATCAGTCACTTTGTAAATCCTTAATTTACACAGTTCTTTAATTAAAAAAGAAAGCTTTCAAAAAACAAAAAGAATTCTGACTACATGAGTGATTTTACTTCTACTTTAGGAAAAGGATTTTTTTTTTTTTTTTTTTTTTGGGTCACACCCAGCAATGCTCAGGGTTTCTCCTGGCTCTGCACTCAGGAATTACTCCTGGCGGTACCGGGGGGACCATATGGGATGCCGGGATCAAACCCGGGCCGGCACAGGCCGCGTGCAAAGGCAAACGCCCCTACCCGCTGGGCTATCGCCTCCGGCCCCTAGGAAAAGGAGTTTAAAGCCGGGGCTTCCCACCGTCACATGAAGCTGCCCATCGTGCACTGCTTGGGGCTGACTCCCGGACGGCAGGCGGGGTGCAGACGAGGTGCCAGTGAATGGACCCTGGCAGGAAAATTCTGCAGCAATGAGTGATGCAGCCGCAGCCGCCTCCTAGGGTCTCACTGAAGGCAAAGGAGTGTGAAGAAGAAATAGCCAGGGAACCAGAGAGGTGAGGGAACGTTCAAGCTCTCTGCTGGCACTTTGTCACATTGTCCCGAAGCTTTGATTTCTATGGGTCTTAGGGCCCCCCAAATTTCACTTCTCAAAATGGCTGTTCAAGAAATCAACAAAGGGGCCAAAGAGAAAGTTTGGGAAGTCAAGGCACTTGCGTGGGGCCAACTCCAGTCTGAACAATGCCTGCATATGGGCCTCTTGAGTACCACCAAGAGTGACCCCAGAGCACAGAGCTAGGAGCAGTCCTTGAGCATCACTGGTTGTGGTTCCAACACAAAAAAATTTAGTTCAGGGATCAGAGCGATAGTACAATGGGTAGGGAGTTTGCCTTGCATGTGGCCAACTTGGGTGTGATCCCTGGCATCGCAAATGGTGCCCCGAGCAATACCAGGAGTGATTTCTGAGTGCAAAACCAGGAATAACCCCCTGAGCATTGCCAGGTATGACTCCAAAAAGCAAAAATTAAAAAAAAATAGTTCATGTTTGCTATAAATTTATAGTATTTAAGATGAATTGAAGGGGCTGGAGTGATAGCACAGCGGGTAGGGTGTTTGCCTTACATGCGGCCCATCTGGGTTCGATCCCGGCATCCCATATGGTCCCCAAAGCACCTCTAGGAGTAATTCCTGAGCAAAGAGCCAAGAGTAACCCCTGAGCATTGCCGAGTGTGACCCAAAAAAGTAAAAAAAAATAAAAAATAAATAAAATGAATTAAATCTAAAAGCTTGAGATTAGGGTTTTCTGCTTAAATAAATCAGACATTTATGGAGCAGGGCTGGGTTAGGGGGAGGGAACCGGGAAGTTGTTAGTGGGAGATGGGCACTGGTGGAGGGACGGGTGCTGAAACACTGTATGACCAAAACCCAAACATGAACTTTTTTAATTGTATATCTTTTTATTTGTATGGAGATGGGCACTGGTAGAGGGATGGGTGCTGAAACACTGTATGACCAAAACCCAAACATGAACTTTTTTAATTGTATATCTTTTTATTTGTATATCTCACGGTGGTATAATAAAATACTTAAAAAAATAAATCAGACATTTAATACAGCTGTTAAAATGATTATATAGCATAAGTAGTGGGGTAAAGGTTTATATTTTATCAAGCAGGAAAAATAGACTAGAAAACTGCATTTGTGATGTTTGAATATCTATATATTTATATATTACATGTCTACTTAATTCTCTAACACATACAAATGCTTGTTTCCTTAAGTGGACATATGTATGATTTTTATATATTATGAAACTAGTTTAAAATTATATGTGGAGCCGGAGCGATAGCCCAGCAGGTAGGGCGTTTGACTTGCCTCGGCCAGCCCATGCAGGCCCGAATTAGATCCCCGGCATCCCATATGGTCCCCCCCGAGCAACGTCAGGAGTAATTCCTGAGTGGAAAGCCAGGAGAAACCCCTGAGCACCACCAGGTATGACCCAAAAAAAAAAAATAAAATTATATGTGTATGTAATATATATATGTACTGTGAATTACATGCATCAAAACTTGCTACATTTGAATGGCAGTTTTTAAAAGTACCATTTTAATCCATAACTTTTCATTTTTCTCTAACAGACATGTTTTACTTTACCTCCCATTATTAAAAAGTAATTCAAGAGAACCAACTGAAGAAGCAAGAAAGATGCTTTTAAGGGTTCTTGATACAAAGTAAAAAAGTTTTTAAATGAAATAAGCCAAAAACATAAAATGAACAATTATTCTACCCACTAGGGCAAAGATAAAAAAAAGAAGCATAAATTACCCACAAAACTGAAAGTACAGGACTAATTTATGTTAGTAATATCTAAGACCTCTTTAGAAGCAAATATTGAAGTACAGCAAAGAATCCAAAAGAGAAAATGGCTGAATTTCTACTTGAGGTAACAAAATACTGAGAATATTTCAATTGTCTACCAAGTAAACTCATAAATGTTATGTTCAATGAAAGTTTCTAATGAAAAGAATAGGTACATTGGTTCTAAATTATTAGGCTAATAAATGCATGAAAACAGCTCATTTTTATAAAATGGAAAAAAGAGAGTGCTTTTAAGTCATATTACAAAGTCAGGGTAATTAAGCTGTCTGATAATGTTATGAATATCAGATTGATAAATGAATAAACGGAACTCAGAAATTGGTTAAGGGGTAAAATGTATACATGGGGATCTGTGTTATGTGAGGAAGAGCATTTGCTGTGTGTGTGGGAAGGATTAAGGGAATTTGGAGCAATTCCTTATCCATTTTTGTGGGGGTTAGTTGGAAAATATATTTCTACCTCTTTGCCACATTCACTGGAAAAGATTCTAAACGTATTTGAAGATGTTTACTTTTTAGAAAATCAAAACTTGAGAAAAGAACACCCCCAATCCCCAAACCTATAAAACCCAAGTAGAATAATTCCATAAATTTGAGGTGAAAGACTTCCCTCGAAAAGAGATAAAGTTCAGAATTAAAGAAGGAAAAATAATGACCCATTTAACCAGCACGAATATTTAAACCAGCACGAATATTTGGTATGTGATAACCTGCCGTAAATAACGACGAAGTGGGGCGGGCAGAGTTGCCCCACCACAAGCAACTGACGAATGCTTAAACTTTGCCAAGCGCACTTTAAGATTGAAAAAAAAAATCATTCCAGTAGAAAAGCTGGGAAGCCAGCCACAAGCCATCTTTATAAAAGGACGCAGATACAAATGGTCACGCTATACTAAAAAAAAAAAAAAAAAAAAAAGGCACCGCTCAGAGTGTTTAGAAGGACAGCAAATCTATTGATTTACTTAACATCTGGGTCACTCCCAGGGGTACTCGGCCAGGCTGGGATCCCGAGAGTTGCGCTGCCACCGGCCACCCTGGCCACGGCTGCGGGGGTAGCAGGACCCGGCTCTGTATTGTGGGTCAGACCCGGAGGCCTGCACAGGTCCCCTCTGAGCTCTCTCTAGGTCCAGGACCAAATATTCTTTCACTCAGCACTCTCTGAACTGCTTTCAATGGAATGATAATATTCGATGGATCATGAATGGGAAGGAGATCTTTGATCCCAAATTTTTTTCTTCAGGTAGTTTACTCTGCGGAAATGGCCCCTTGTTGGGGCGGGAGGTGCTGGACCAGTCAGGCCCCGGGCTGGCCAGGAGGTAGAGGACACCACCTGCCAGCTTCCCCATCGCACCCCCGCCCCTTGGCTAAATTTGTACTGACTTTTTAAAAATAATTTCAGCTTTGAGATCTCTTAGTACGTTCGAACAAAAATCATGAAGTATACAAGCATATGTACGAACGAATCATAGATGCATGATAGCATCTGATATATTTTCTCATGTGTATCAGATCTTTTCAATTTCTTTTGAAGTGTTTTTGTAAGAACAGAAATTTATTTATTTTTATTTATTTTATTGTTTTAATTAAACTTTTTTATTATACCACCGTGAGATATACAATTACAATGTTATTCATGTTTGGAGGTTTTCCATCACATAATGTTCCAGTACCCGCCCTCCACCAGTGCCCATTTCCCACCACCAATGTCCCCAAATCTCTCCCCCTCCCATAGCCTGCCTAAATGGCATGTTCTTTATCTCTTTTCTTTCTCCCTCTCTCTCCCTTCCTTCTCCTACACATTGTGGGTTGCACTACATACACTTGGAAGCCGTCATGTGCATTTTTAATTTAATTGTTTTTATTAAATCACCTTTGCATACTTTTTACTCTCAAGCACATCTCACATTTGAATTAGGAGCTTTGTTTCGATAGGGGGTGAAATAGCGGGGGTACAAGAGAGGGAAGCTTTCTCCTGTCCCCTTGATGGTCTTAAACAACTGGGTGTTCCCTTTAGAGTGAGATGCTCTGCACGTCTGCTAGGTGTGCTCAGAGAAATGAGGGGACTAGCCCTAGGTCTTCAGTGCAGAGGCACTGGAGTCCCCCAGAATGCCCTCTTCCTGCTGAGCTTATCATGGACCTAGCAAGGGCTTACCCCCCCACAAAAGTCCTTCATCTCCCAGAAGAGGCGACCTTGTGGCCACCAGGAAGGGCAGGAACCAGCCCCTGTGGCCTGGGAGGATTCATGTACAAGACTTTGGTTTCACGGAGTTCAGCAAAGCCAGGTCTGAACCCACAGCCACGATGGAGCTTCTCAGCGCCAACTGGCTGCTGGCCAGTGTCCATGGAAGCTCTCTTGGGAGATGGGTTCTGGAAGGGTCCCTCAGTTACACAGTCTGGGCAGGGCCACGCCTCCTCCTACTATCCACTTGACCCCCTCCCCCAATCAGTACACCTCATGCTAAAGAGGAGTTGAAAGCAGACGGTGCATCGCTCGATGTGTCCATGACCAGCTGGTATTTCAAAGTGTTTTATAATGACTCGGTTCATTACAGTCAAATGGGCAATTCTCACCCTGGGTCTTATTTCTCAGGCTCATCCTCTGAATGGCGAGAGATTTCCACTCAGAGCACATGGAGATACTCTGTTCCCAGTGAGGCTTGAATACGGTTTCACCAGCATCATTGTCTCCAAGACTCTACCAGGAGCTCCATAAGATGAGGAAACTCATTTTGCTGTCTGTACCACACACACACACACGCACACACACACACACACACTATCACAACACCTCTATGTGAAAGAATATTGCAACAACTTGCACGGTAGAATCAGAAGTTAACAAGAAGAAATGATGCTATTGGACACAAAGCCCAACTCCCTCATTGGAGACTCAGAAGCATCAAAGACATGCCCAAGGTCACAGAGGGGACCAACGGGATCAGGGCAGGAGGCAGGAGTAGATTTCCAGAGAACAGTCAAAGCTAAGCCCAGTTCAGTCCAACACACCCAGGTGGGTTCTAAGCAGGGCCCCTGCTGGGAGCCTCCCATCACATACCAGAACCCTCACACTGGCTGGCGCCCAAAGCTCAATTACTTCTGGGAAAGGCATGATGCTCACATAATGAAGTCATATCTATTGCAAAAGATCCTTGAGGCTACTTAACTGTGAAATAATTACATGTGCCTCAGAACTGGGAGATCAAGGATTTCTCTCCAACATCCCATGATGCTCTTAAAAAAAAATAGCTTTTACTATAAACTGCAGGTGCGGTGGGAGAGGCAAGATTTCCGAGCCAGGACACTGTATTTTTAATTCCACCTTTTATGTTTTGGCATCCTCTCATCTCTGTATGTATCTCTCTATAGACACATTAAAAACAACATTAAAGGAGATTAAAAAGAGTAACAATTGTCACCCATAATCATATTGCTATAACTCAATTGTACTCAATGCATGTATCTCCTTGTTTAATGACACTAGCTACACATGAATGCTTTCTCGCGGTCAGAAATGAAACAGTCAAGAAATAGATACTGTAGTCAATAAAAGTTCTTGGGCCATGCCATTCTCAACCAGGTCCCTGCACCCAGCTAATAGTAGCTCAGTTGTCAGTTGCAGATCTTTCTAGAATTTTTCTTTCTGAGTTGACATCTAAATGTTCATGTGTAACTCTATGTTATGAATATATTGAATGTTTGTGTGTAGGAGGTACTGTGCAAATAAACACGCAAACTTAGGTACTATTTATTTGAAACATGAATGAGACTTCTATTAAGTTACAGTTTGGGAACATGCCTTTTGGACCCCTAACAGGTCTTGAAGATATTTCCAGTGATCTGTGCATAGATCTGTGCCTTCCATATTTTTAATAGCTGCGCTGA